>BMAT01001035.1:25403-41365 GCA_019649035.1 Elysia marginata | reverse complement strand
TCAATCTACAGACCAGCTGTCCGGCTGTAGGCTACATTGTGTGCTTTTTGGTTAACTCTTTCCATAATCCAAGAACTAGCCCTAGTTGATGCGTCTTTGTTCTTTCGTTTCGTTCACATTGAAACCACCTTACCCCGCCCATTGCCCAATTCACCGATCTTCAAGTTTGACAGCACAAGCCAAACCCTCTCCAATTTCTACCTTCCCTTACCCCAATATTGACATTCCCTCCGTCCTAAGATTCTTCCGATCCCTTCTTGTAGCCTGCTTGCTGTCAGCGTGTGCCTGTGAGCCCGACTCTCGCTTTCTGATGTGACCACTGCATTGAGTGATTGGTGTTGTCAGTTTTGTAACAAAGCCTAGTGCCACAGCGAGACACAAGGGCTTTTCATACTGGGCCTGGGCTTATTTCTAACAACATACGCGACTTAATCATATCCCCCCTCCCTATCACAAACGGCCCTAGATGGGCTAGCTGTGGTGTCACTGCCTGCCTGCCCAGCACGGTGATGATTCAGTGACTTTGTTTTATTTCAACAGTCATGAGAGAGGAAAAATTTGAGCAGGGAGATGGATTTTTTTTTTAATTTTTTCACGGCGCCTAATGGCGATACCGACTTCAAATTAAACGAATTTAACTCAACTGACTTCAAATTATGAGTCCAAATTAAACAAAGTTGAAGAAGAAAAAAAAACAAAAGAAGAGAGTTAACTTTGAATTATGAGAAATTCGGATTATAAGACTTCTGCTTTTGAGGTTTCCACTGTATTCGGTACTCACATTGTATAAGATTTTGTTCAATGATTTGTTGTCACACGCACGCCCGCGGTCACATCCCAGACTTATGCTCACGGACTCCTGCCTCGTACCCGATGCATAGATTGTGGTCGTTATATGCCGGAAGATATAGCAATGAGGCGAGACCAGTGTTTGAGTGTTTGGATCAGCTTCTGTCTCTTCAAAGGGTGGCATTGCGGTCTGTTGTTCATCTGACATTGAAGGCTTTAGTGTGTGCAGCTGGTTTGTCAAGCAAGTCTCATTCACCAAGGCGTCCAAGGTATTGATATCATTCCCATGGTAGCAGAACAGAGCTCCATCTATCGGTAGACTGGAGAGTAAAAAGATTGCCTGTTAAATTTAAAAGGAGGACTAGTATGTACTATACATTAGCTGCAGTGAAATTGTAATAATACATCAGGGCAGTTATAGAGCCTGCACTGATAGCATGTCAGGCTTTGGGGCTAAATAAAGTATTTCAGAACTAAAATTATGTCATATGAACTATGATATATTTTTAGCTTGAAATAGTTCATGGGCTGAATAGTAAATGCAATTTAAAGCATACATATTATTTAAAGGACATTACATTCAGAGCACAAAACCCATAAATGTCACAAGTGATTAAGTCACGAGTGATTCTGATATAAGTTTGAAAAATTGGTAACTTTTTACTGATAATGCAAGTCTTGGGAGTTGCTTTAACTTTTTGGTTTTAACATTAACAAATCCACTGCTTTTTGTTATTATGTTTTATTAGAATCAAACAGGACCTTTTCAAAATAAATATGCTTTATGTTTTGGGATTTTATATATATAAATAAGACACACAAAAGTTGACAAACTATGCATAGCATGCAAACACCTATTACCCTATAGCGTGAAAGTAAAACAAAACAAATTATACATTTTAAATATAAGCTGGCTTGTAAAACAATTGCACAAGTTTTAACAGAGTATGAAAAAAATTAAAGAAAATGGGCCTAGCTTGATTTTCTGTTACGTATGACATTGCAAAAAACAATCATACAATGTGATGCGAAATGTAAATTTCTTGCGATATAAATATGGTTGAACAGTGAGAAACTTCCACTGTTTGTAAATCAATAACAATTTAAAGCTTCTTTCATTTATAACATTGCATTAATTCTGGTTCTCACCAGCTGGCAAGGATTTTAAGTGGAAATAAAAGTAAGTCCTTATAAGGTAAAAAACATATAGATAGAGAAGTGCTGTTATTACCAAATAAATACAGTGGAATCCCAAAGTCAACACCTTTTTAAAAGGGAAACTCTTGCTTCAAGTCAACACTGTTTTGCAGTCCCATTTTACAGTATTTCTTTATATCTTTGTAATGGTTTAAGTCAACTCTTGCTTGAAGTCAACACATTTTTTTTATCCCGAAGTGTTGACATTATCAGGATTCCACTGTATTGAAATTTGTTTAAAAAATCAATCATCTGATACCTGTTTACAATAAAAAAGAAAAGGACTGATCTCACTTTGTTGACATTTTTTCTATCCATGTTGTTCAGAATAGCAATTCTACACAACAAATGAAATAAAAATAGTCTAGATCTAGGCTAACTCCTGAGATTCTAGATACATGTAGTTCAAAATCGTCTAAAACTATGACTTGTCTTGCCAGTCTTGGGCCATGTTTGCTTGTTTTCAAACTTTAATACAAACATGTTATTCTCATCTTACAGGCCTTAGCAAAGGCATTTTTATTTATCAATGAGTTTCTCTGGATCCAGATTCTCCTTTTCGGTTACAATACGACGATTCAATTTGCCATTTTGGTTCAGGTTCGGTTTACTATAGCACTAACTATCGTCCACAGCAATAGGGCCTAAAAACGCACGCACAAACAAGAAATTCCTACACTTAGGATAACCTATCTATCAGCATTGAAAGTCATCGTTAAAAAGTGCGTTTATAGAGATATATTAGATCTAGATGTTATAGATCTTTCTAAATATCGCTACCGAAAAGATTGTGAATCGCCCATTGTTTTTATTTACGAAGCCTTTTATTTATGTTTATAATCAATGTTTCTTAGATAATTTGTTGAGACAGTGGTTTCCCTTTGTAGAAGTGTGTAGTAGCCAAGATGCAGATGTTTTATCATGTTCGCTCCTTGGAAGCAACACACAAAAAAAATTCACATGACGCGGTATTACATAGGCACGACTCCGTACCGCCCCTGTACCTGAGATTTTTTTATTTCGTGCGCTACGGGCCCGCTTAGGAGGGCGAAGCCCATAGAGGAGGATATCCATATGGCTGAATGGCTAACGGGGCCCGTTATAAAATACAAGCCTTTTGTTCTCTAAAAATCCATAACAGAAAAGACTTGTGGCTAAAACGTAGAATGCATACAAATCACTGATACATTATGTGTTGATTGGGTTCCTATCGTTTAATGGTACATCAGGCATTTATCAGTCGTTCATGAATTATACACTTATAAATAAATGCTTGGTTAAATAGACGCTTCTTTAAATTTTTTTGAACCATTAACGAGAATCAATGTTTTCAGGGGGCCTAGATAGCTCAGTTGGTAGTGGCCTCGCTCTGTGGCCAAGAGGTCGCGGGTTCGAAACACAGCCGAGCACAGTCCGGGCCCCTACTGGTTGGATCGGTGTCAGTATAATGTGACTGGCTGAGGCTAAGTCATGGTATCCCCGCTAGTCTCTGGGTGGCAGCCCGTACATTGTCATTGGGACCCAAGCCCTGAGAGCACATTTGAAGTGGAATTGGGCTTGTAAAAAGACCCTTCAATCAATCAATGTTTTCAAATATCTTCAGGTAAGGCATTCTAAATTATTATGGCACGCTGAAAGGAAAATGTACGCTCAGCATACTTCTTCATTTTGTCTAAAAGACATTTAGTCGAAGATTTAAGTTTTCGAGTTAGAACATGATTATGGTCTCACAAATTGTGCTAAATGGTCTGAAACTGATGGATCATGTACGCATTGATAAGCCAGAGTAGCTTTCTTATACTTTACTCGAAATTTGACGGAGAGCCAATGCAGATCAATAAATAGGGGGATAACGTGATCTCTGATGCTTTCAAGATTAATTTGGCTGCATGATTTTGGGTTTGCTACAGTTTGTAGGCCTACACATTGTTATACGGTAGGCTTGCGTAGCCTACAAAGAATTATAAAAGTCAATCTGGGCAATACAAACAAGCAGACAAGCGTCTTCAGAAAGATACTTTGTGGTGCGTAAAATCTCTCTTAATTCATTATAACATGTTCGTCTGGTATGTTGCGATCATTCATTTGTAAGTTTGAATCAACGCAAACGCCTAGATCCTTTTCTTTGCTGCTTATCATTAACTCCTGATTGTTTAAATTCACCGTTTGAATTTCGATTTTGCGCAGTTAAATTCTATGCCTAAAATAATAATGCCATTTTTTTCTTCTTGATTTCAAATTATTGGCGGCTATACAGGTGGAAACATCTATCACACACTCATTCAGTGACTCTCTAATTACATTAATATCGTTTGCTTCAGTCGAACGATAAAGATGAAGAAGAAGATGAATCTTTATTCGTCCCAGTGGGAAATTTGTCTTGGACAGCGTTTCATTACATATAGAAGTTCATTGCAAACATTTCATTTTTCCACACATGTACATTCTTAAAAATAAAGTTTAACATTTGTACATTACAATGTATTCTATAAGTATAAATACATCCTATTGCATACATTAAATAGGATATAGTTGTAAAATGCCTAACGTTCCAGTTGCCTATGTATCGCAAGACTTAAGTCTTCTCAGTAGCGCAGATACAGATGGAATAAAGAACCTTCGATATCTCTCTGTTTTTGCAATTGGTTGTATGATCTTGCCACTACGAGAGGATAGGAGGAACTGTTTATTTAAAGGATGGGTTACTTCTTTTAGAATTGTTTAAGCTTTCTTCACAGCGTGGTCTTCAGACAGGCAATCTATTGGTGTAAGTGTTCTTTTTACAATCTTTTCAGACTTCCTTATTGATCTGTTTATTCTCTCTTTATCTTTTGTCATGATCGACGATCCCCAGCAATTTATACCATAGGTGATGATGCTTTCAATTGTGGCTTTATAAAACAAGAGAAGAATTTCAGGATTGGCTTTAAACGACCTTAATTTTCGTAAAAAGTATAGCCTTTGGTTAACCTATTTACAAACATCGTCAGCGTGATTGCTCCAATTTAGTTTAGAGTCTATTTTTAGACCTAAATACTTGTAGCTATCGACAATAGATACAACTTTCCCATCGATTAATAGTGGGTTAAGAGGTTCTTTCTTCCTTCTATAATCAAAAACTATTTCTTTTGTTTTGTCCACGTTTATAGTAAGATGGTTGTTCTTGCACCATTCACATAATCTGTTAACTTCAGACCTGTAGGCTTCCTCGGAGTTGCTTAAGAGACCATGCAAAGTAGTGTCATCGGCAAATTTAATGAGACAGATACCGGTATTTTCATCTTTTGTTCTATAATCATTAGTGTAGATTGAATATAAAACTGGAGACAACACACACCCCTGGGGCGCACCTGTGTTTGTTACTAGTATCTCCGAACGTTTACCATTTAAATTAACATATTGTGTTCTATGCGTAAGGAATTCTATGATCCATAAGATTGTTGATGTGTTAACATTGAGTGCAATTAATTTCTGCGCCAGGAGATGAGGTTGAATCGTATTAAAAGCCGATGAAAAGTCTATAAAAAGTACCCTAGCATAAGATTTTGGTATATCTAGATGTTTAGTGATGTTATTTAGAAAAAGTTGAGAATTACCAGCGTATGTGTGCTACCTTAAACCAGGTGTCAATAATTCCATTCAAAAGTTTGCCATACAAAGAGAACAACACAGGTCCTAACACAGATTCCTAGCAACCCCAAATCGCAGGGTAACAGGGGATGACCTATATTGTCCTGTCACAACTGTCTGCTGTCGATTGTCGAGTATGATTCAAACCAATAAGGGGCACTTCCTCTTGTTCCGAATGACATTAGTAATCTCCGTTTTAAAATAGAATTATCAATCGTGTCAAACGCAGTAGATAAATCTACTATGGTCATGGTTGATACTCTTCCATCGTCCAATGGCTGAAGGATGTTTGAACTTACCTTCAGAAGGGCAGTCCCTCTACTGTGTTTAGATTTATATGCAAGTTGGTGTCTTTCTTTTAGAGAACGTTTTACCAAACGATCGTCAAGTTGAATTAGAACAACCTTTGGTAAAATCTAAGAAAGAAAAGATAAATTTGAAACTGGTAGTTCTGTTGAAGGTTGCTCTTTTTTAAAAATAGGTTTGATATTTGCCTTTCCAAAGCATGATTGTAGAACATCGCCAGTTTCTAAAGACTTGTTTGAGACACATGTTAGATGTGGTAGAACAACATCTAGGCACTCAATAAACAGATTGGCTGGCAGGGTATCTATTTCACAAAATTTTTTGGTAATTTCATAATTATTCTCTTTACAGTTTAATTAGAAAGAAAAAAATAAAAAAAAACAACTGTTGCAAAACAGTTCTTCGTAAACATTAAACTTGCTTTTAACGACCATCCGCTAACATACATTAATTTTTAAGTAGCAGTATTAGTACAGTAGATGTCAGTTCCAACAAACTTGGCGGAAATATAGAAACTTCGTCGAAGTCAAGGTTCGTTGAAAGAAAAGCTTCTTTAAAGCCCAGGTAACCCAAAACTAACCAAAGAAGAAAATTATACACTATTCATCGAACTTGAAACCTTATTAAAACTAGAAAGAATAGAACACCTACACTGTTAAGAGGTTTTGTACCGCTAGCCAGTGATTCCTCTGATGTTTTAATTTCTCTTTGATACTGTGATACTAGCAGTATAGTTGATAGAGTAAACGACATTGTCAGACAAAAGGCTAATTTGAAGGACCAACCATTTGTTTCAGTTTCTCTTCTAGTTCGTTGAAAACGAGGTTAGTCTAAGATTAGTTCGTTCTAAACAAGGACATTTGTTATTCCTATGAAGAGAAAAAATCTGGAATTTATTTCAGTTCGTTGATTGCAAGGGTTTGTTGAAGCCAAGGTTATGGATACGAGGTCCAATGTTGCAGCAGCAGCAGTATAAGTAACACTAGCCTACTACTACTACTACTACTACTACTACTACTACTACTACTAACACTACAACCACTACTACCGCTACAAGCCTTCACCATCTTGCCTGTATCAAATTAAACTGTAATGAAAATAATTAGGAAATCACCCCAAACCAATGCCCCGACACAGACGCAAATACCCGTGACCAATGGAATCTCGCGGCGCCATATTGGTGTGGGTTGGGATTGTAAACGCCCTCTTGTCTAACACTACAGTTGATCTCTTTATCAATGATTAAATTTACCACTTTAAACTCTTCCACAAGATATATTGGAATAAATTCCTATTTTCATAAATCTAATAAGCATTATCCTGAATCTAGATATCTAGATCTAGATCATGTAGAGCTAAATCTAGATCTATAGGCCCTATAGAATATATACAGAATTAGAGGCAATTTCTATACTATCGGATTTCAGGAGAGCTAGATCTAGAAATCAATTTAAAAAGTTCATTTGGTATTTTGCATGATTTGGACAGATCTGTAATAGATATTAGCATTTGATGTAAAAGTATAGTAATCTATAGGGGGTTTAAGTTGACATGAAATGTTGTTGTGAAGCGCCAGGATTGTTATAGGGACAGAGAATGGGAACTTGGATTTTATTACATCTAGGCCTACAGTTTGCGGGTGTTTTACTTTAGAATTAAAGGTCTATCAATTGTTTTTTTTTTTCATTTATATTAACGCAAGCCTAAATAGATAAAAAAAAGTCTAGGTCTTTTAAGAGGAAATCTATTTTTAGGCATACTTTTTTAAAATTAAAGATATTTTCAAATAACCTGCGCGCGATTTTTCATATCATAGGGGCCTAGTCTTGCAGCTAATTTTCTAACATCGATTTGCCCTTCTTTCCTGTTCTTGCGTCTACGGTCTGCCGCATAATTATGCTTATTTTATGCATCGAATATGATTTATTGAGTATTCATTTTTCATCCTACTAAAGAAAAAAAATAAGACCCTGCCCAGATATTACTGAACCATTGCATAAATTTATCGCAAAAACAATAATGAAATAGCCCGAAAGATTAAGTTTTGCTGTTTGAGGGAGGCGCACTGGTTAATTTAATACTACTTCATGTAGTAGAGTAATGCTGGGCCCTTAGGCCTAGGCAGGGGAGTTGGCCGCAGCCCTTTCCACAACAAGATGGCGGACTACCTCGTCTCATCGTCATGCGAGCTGCACGGGCGGCCAACAAAGTGAGAGAGGGGAGAACTGCCGCTGTTCTGGATCTAGTTAACTAATAGGGGAGTTGTTAAAATCTTTTCCCCAATCATTAATTTTTGTGAAGTAGATACCCTGCCATCAACAAGCAGTCCCGCAAATCCTTACCGATCTTTGATAGGCTACTCGTTAAAATTCAAAAGGCGATATATAGGTCGTAGTCACGCCTCACTAATCGATCATCCGCTCCCCTCCCATTTTTTGTGTACTTCGCCGTCCTTCTCCGACCTTCCTATCGACACCTCTAGTCCTCGACCGCCATGACTGATAGGAAACCAAGATAGGTAACTGTATCTAGTGCTATTTGTATAACTCTGTGTTGGAGGCTTGCTAGCTCCTTCCGTTCTTTCGTTTTAGACTTTTAGATCGAATCAAGATTCAAGATTTTAGTAAGTGTGGCCAACTGAGCCGATATTTTTATTAAAACTTTGTTCTAAGAATCGAAGAATACAATCATGTACCTTAGGTAGATATCTATCTATCTCTAAAACAGATCTAATGGACCCACAAAATTGTTGTTCTATGTAGATCTAGGCTCAATGACCTACAATTACTTGAATAAATCAATTAGATCTCGATCTAGATCTATGTAGATCTAAAGCTTAGTAAAGGGGGTTATATTTAGCTCTAATCTAAATTTAACTGTCCTGATTTAAAACTATTAGCTAGATCTAGATCTAGTTGTGTTATCCCAAAAATTTAAATTTAACCGAAAACTTAAGGAATTCATCTGTTATGTGTGTCACCTTTTTTGCTAGGTATGTCACTTAAAGAAATTAGCTTGTATAGCAAGGCTTTGAATTCAAATAGGCCTACGTTACAAAATACAATGCAACACACTAAGTAATTCTTGAGCTATGTGTAACAAAAAAATTTTGACTTTTACTATCAATTTTAACCCATGACATGCAAGGATTTGAAGGTACGTTTGTCTCACATTCTGTCCAAATGAGTCGTACAAGTCACAAGGCGTAGTTTTGAGACATAGGCTTCCAAAGTTTATTGCAAGGTCAAAAGTCGATTTGCTTTTAATTCAGATATTGACAGTAAACCATTTTCTAAGCAGCAGGGATCACAGTTTTCCGCGGATCCGGGAATTTCCGCGGTAGCTAAATATTCCGGAAATCCGCTCCTCAGATCCCGCCAAAATTGCGGCCAGTGAACTGCATACCGCGGTTTGCAGAGCGAATGGTAAACGAGCGTGTTGGCTTATGAAAATCGAAATTCGCGAAATCGGTGGAAGGCACGGATACGCTCTCGTTTGCTCAGTCTAAGATGAGGGCTAAAATCCTTTTATTTTAACCCATGTATATACATACTATGATACTTATAAATACTAACAGTTGCCTGCTCTTTTCCATTCAATTTCAACTCTTGAGCGATCTAGATTATTTGGCTTACTGCTAGATCTTTCCGGCTGGTGTTAAAAATAAGTTAAGTTGATAACTCATCAAAGATTCTATGTCAGGAAAACTTTTAGCTATAGATAACTAACTGGCGTGTACACGAAGAAACGTTGAATGTGAGACCACAAACTAAAAAATTTTCATCGTCATTCGAGGTAAATTTTATGCAAAATTATCGAACGGGCTGGGGCAATATATGGGCTGGTATATTTCCTAGGCCTACATCGTATAGTATGGCATTAAATGGTTTTCTTGCCTTATCAGAGTGAGTTCAACATATGCATGCATTCTATGTACCTCTGAATCATCATCTTTTCAAGCAGTTATCACAAGGTTTGTAAACCATCAAGACAGAAAACCATGAAAATAACCAAGGAAATAGGATGGTCTGCCGTGTCTTCTACTGTGTTTACATGGGGATCAGCAGAGCAATTCATGACCTAGATCTTGTGGTGTCTATTTTTGGCGAAAGAACCTTATTAGCAGAACGCTAATTGTTACATAGTCTATCTGTAGGGGTTAACGCTACCATTTTCTTTATCTTAAAAACTACTTTGCCATCACAAACCAGATTCCTGTTCTTTCAACCCTTGCTATTTATATTGCCTGTTCTTTTTTGGTGGACACTTTTTCCTGTGAATAAATAAACTTCTAATTCTATATTAAATCCATATAGGCCTAAAACTAAAAGAAACAGGTTTCTGCAGTAGACAAAAGTTTGTGCTTCTAGGATTACATGATTTATGCTCTTGACTGTTGTTTCCCAGGAGTGTGATTGCTGGGCAGGCAGTCTCTGAAATTTTATTGTGTGAGTCGTGTGACTCTGCGGCATTTGGTCCCAATGAATGAAGGCCAGTCTCAAGACATCAGTAGTGGTTGGAGTCTAGCAGCGATGGACTTTTTGGGGTTAACATCAAGCAAACAGGTAATCAGAAATAAAAATACCATAATTTATTGTATCAGCGTAAATGAAGAGTGTTCAGAACAAAGTCTTGTTTTTTTTTTTTTATCATGTCAACTAAATCTAGGTGTTAAACTTATTTTTTTTCACAGTTTGCTTCTTTTTTTCACACTGCAGACCATAGTGACAGTCTCGCCTTCAACAACCCCCCTCCCCCCCCCTCTTCCCCGCTTACAGTTACACCCATGTAAATGGTTTCACCATCACTTTATAATCTCCAGTCCCAGATTGCCTTGTCAAGATATGCTTTAAAACTTAAGTTTAATTTACAGTTTGAGTATTTTGTTTCGTTTAAACAGGCAGAAACTTCACCAGTTTCCCAAGAAAACACAGGTCCTGTAAGAGCAAGGCCAAAGCAGAGGCTTGATGGAGCTAGTGGATTGTCAACCGAGGCGGAAGTTTCCTTGAAACTGTCCAGAATCAACGGCTCAATCAACGAGATGACTAAACAACAAATACAAGACAAGCTGGCAAGCATTGGTCTAAATACCTGGTCAGTCTGCAAATTGGTTTTATCGAATCATTTTAATCATAACTTTTTTTTATCCATAATTGGGCATGGAGGGTGCTGAAATAAATGGCAGAGAATTTTACAAAATAGAAACACATTAAGCATACATATTGTCAAGACTGCAAGAAAACAGCACAGTTTTTAGCACAAATATAAGTCTCTCTCTCTCTCTCTCTCTCTCTCTCTCTCTCTCTCTCTCTCTTTGTCTCTCTCTCTTCCCTCCCCTCTCCATCTCCCTCTTCATTTCTCTCTTTCCATCTCTTTCCCCCCCTCTCTCTATCCCGTCCTCTCTCCAACTCTCTTTCTCCCCTCTCTCCCTCTCTCTCTCCCTTTCTCTCTCTCTTCCACACCTCCCTCCCTTTCCTCGTTTTGGCGAAGGATTCATTAAAAAAGAAAATAGCACAGGTAAGGAGAGAGACAGCAAAGCCCTAAATTAAAGTTAACATTTGATTGTGTTTTTTATTCAGACAATTTTCAAGATGTTGCAGGAATAGAAGATTTTTTTTTTGCATGGTTTTGTTTTACTTTGGATTGTAAGAAATCTACTAGGTGTTCTGGAAACTTAATGCCCATTCCAAAAAGGGAGGCAAATGTATTGCAATAATCAGTGCTGGGGTCGTGGAGTGTCAAGTAGTGTCATCTAAGTGCCATTTTGCCAGCCGGTTTTATGAATTTATTTTGCAATTGTCACTTTCTGTGATACAGGTGAGAGGTCGTAAACCCTGTTTTGTGCCATATATTGATTATGTGAGAACATAGTTGCAAGGCAGGCAGGGAGAACTGCTCTGACTAAGGTGCAACGTAATGGCTAGCGTGACGCACATCCTGCTGCGAAACTTCACCAACAAATCATCATTATCTCAAATAGTGTAGCAACTATAAAGAGAACTTGACATAAAAATGTTTTAATGCTTTCGTTCACAAGATAAGACTTCTATGTTTTTTCAGGAGACACAAACTTCTGTTCAGCTTGTTAGTTGTTGCATAACTTATCAATGTGAGAAAGTGACTTTGTTTTATAGTGATAGCCAACTTGTTGTAAAAGCCCACAGTTTCAACTGGTTCGTCTTTGATTTCAAACGGACTACTAAGAGGATAAGCTAATCTATAGTATATACTTTTGAATGAGGGGCTGATGAGAACAAGAGACTCTGAGAAATGATGCTATTAAAAGGGGGGGGTGGTGATAGCTTTAATGGTCTTGTGTTTATGATGTAACAGAGGATTTCATTTTAAATGAACTGAGTTCATATAGCAATAAATAAGCTTGTGTTTATCAGGCAGCCTATATTGTTTCCTCCACAGTGGTGTGAAAGATGTACTGAAAAAGAGACTGAAGAATTACTACAAACGTCAGAAGTCAGCCCAGTGCAACAGAGCCTTGACAGAAGATGAGCTTCTCCAATTTGACTATCTTGTTGTCATTGACTTTGAAGCCACATGCAGTGAAACCAATGACAATTTTGTGCATGAGATCATCGAGTTCCCCGCTGTCCTGGTAGATGCCAAAGGCCAAGTCTTGGTGAGCTTCAGTTACTGAAAAGTTTTTGCTATTCCACATCCTAAAATCTTAAAACTAGCGCGTTTAGAAATTATCCAACAGTAAGGATTTGTTTCATGTGTTGTGAAATTTGTGCTTTTTAAGGAAAAAAATATCACACTTTTTCACTTTATTTGGTGTTCATGGCCTGAGCTTTATTTTTTATTTATATATCTGTACCCTCGAGCCAGTATAGTGGTGGACCATACCAGACTGATGGTTTATAGCTGACACTGATCGCGTCATGTGAGAAGTTTTCTGTGTCCGAGGCACTGCAGTTGGCCCATTGGTGTTCTGATGTTCACAGCATGTCCTTGGCCCTGTGGTGTTCTGAGGTTCACAGCGTTTCCTCTGAATTACCTGGCGTTGCTGTGTCCGAGCCACTGCAGTTGGCCCTGTGGTGTTTTGAGGTTCACAGCGTTTCCTGGACCCTGTGGTGTTCTTCAGTTCACAGCGTTTCCTCTGAATTACCTGACGTTGTTGTGTCTGAGGCACTGCAGTGGGCCCTGTGGTGTTCTTCAGTTCACAGCGTTTCCTCTGAATTACCTGACTTTGTTGTGTCTGAGGCACTGCAGTGGGCCCTGTGGTCTTCTGAGGTTCACAGCGTTTCCCCTGTATTACCTGACGTTGCTGTTATTTCTGCTAAGAACTTCATTCAAAATTTGTGTTTATGACCACACATAGTGTTTCATCACCCTTCTCCCCAACTTTTACTGTAGTCTATGATTTACGCTACTGGTTGCTCAGTGGTCAGTATCTTCATTGATTCTGAGTTTTGGGATGTTGATCGGCCCTATCGACTATTTGCAGATCAGTGACAATCTTGAGTACATATGACCCCATGAAATAGAGCCGTCTTCTAACACTTCCTTCGTATCGGTTGATCCTTGCGCTCTAAGTCAAGTGCTGCCCCTTCAGCCTTGCGTGTCATTACCCCTTTCCCTTTATAGCATGCCAGCACTGAGAGAAAGTCTTATCATTTCACTATGTGGATAAGTTTCATAACACTGATTGACAAAAGGCTGGACCTAGTTACAAATCTGACAAGTGACCAAGACGTCACAGTTGACTAATTCACAGAAAGGCCTATCATGCCTTGAAGTCTCATTTGACCAACACCCCCTTCACTTGCACTCACATCTTGGGTCTTCTCACGAGGCGTTATGGAAGTGATTAACTCGGAACTTTGAAAATCTTGCAACCACATCTTGGGTCTTTTCACAACAGGTTATGGAAGTGATTAACTCGGAACTTTGAAAATCTTGCAACCACAGCCTACCAAACACCCATCCTTTCCCCAGTTGGCCCATGTATGCCCGATTCTTTGTTAGAGACGTGCAACAAATGTCACCTGTGCGTCCATCGCGCCAGTCTCTTCCCCTCCTAGACTGCAAGGCTAGTAGTTTTGAGCCTAACCCAGCATCTGCTTATTGTATCACAGCAAGGGGGGCAAACCATGGAGGTTCTCCCCTTTATTTATAATGATTAATGTTCTTAGAGGCTAGCTGCCATCTCGTGTGTCTAGGGATGGAGAAGGTTGAGTTTAAAGCAGGGCTACCTCTGAAGTCAGTGTCCTGGCTTGGCGCTTCACTCTGCTTGAAAGCCCAGAGCAGCTTGTGCGGCACTGTTGTTTTCTCACACCAAGGGCAATATAATGGCTGTGAACAGAACTTGGGTTAGGCCGAAGTAACAGCAGTTGTGACAACAGATTTATTGTTCAGAGAAAATGGCATTATAGGAATTCCTGTATTTAATTATGAAAATTATCTTTTTTGTGCAACTTCTCTGTTTCTGTCTCCTAAAATGTTAAAGTCAAATCATCTTTTTAAAAAATAAGTCTCTGCTACCCTTACTCAAATATTCATTATACACATGTATCTCTTATGGTTTCATTAATCTCTTAAGAGAAAACAAAAGAATAGTATATCGTTAAGCAAATAGTTTCCTCTTTTGTTATAAGTTTATATATAACTCATGCAAACAGATTTTTCTCACTCTTTATATAGCACTGGAATAAGCGTTTTACTATGGCTAATATAAAATTCAGCCACTCCTTAAATTTTCACCCAGTATTTATACAAAACACAATGTTTACCAGATCCCAATAAGTACATGTTCCATGCAATGCTTCCTTTCAGGGTGAAGAGTTTCAGAGATTTTGTAGACCCAAATTGAACCCCAAGCTGACGCCTTTTTGTACAGAACTGACGGGAATCACGCAGGTAAGTCACGTGACCAAGGGTGCCTGTTTTCCAGGCTGTCCCGCAATTCAGGGTTTTTCTGGTCTTTCCTCCAAGATTTCCAGGAAATTTCCGTCCAGGAATATTTTTTTTTTTTGCTGATGAGTTCTTGAGATCAGAAAAAAATATGGGCTAATCAAGGCCTAAGTTGCCGAGATGACAATAGTATGAGCCGTATGTCTAATTTACGGTGTAAACAATTTTTTTTCTGCTCAACAATAATAGTCTGACCCTAGTCGCTCACACTTACACAAGTAAGTGTTGCCAGGAAAGAAAGCAAGCAGCGTTTCTAAAGAAATCCGCGGAGCTATAATGTATGACTAGGAGCCGCACGCACGCACACAGTCAAAATCCACAATCGTCGTTTCGTGCATGTTTCATTCATTCGGCGGCCTTGATGATCTCACCTCCAGTCAGCTAAGCTTGACGTTCATGGTTCTAGATATAGTCTGTATCTACTACCAAACGTTATGACAGTTAATCTGTACACTTGCCACCTTTCGCTCTTCAGATTTCAAGATACACACACACGCACAGACAAATACACGTACATGTAGCATACTTCAGTAGATAAAAAATACAAATACAAGGACCGTGCCAACCTGTTTTCCAAGAAAAAATGAGATGCCAACCTGTTTTCCAAGAAAAAAATCAGGAAACTGAAACTGAAACAAAACTTCATACATGGTTTTAGTCTCAAAACGCTGTTTACTTGCTTTTCCCTTCCACTCTGCTGTGCCCTTTATCTTCTTTCATCCCTGGTGATCGTTCTCAGATGTCGTTTTCAAATTGAAACTCCCTTTCCCTGGATGCTCCTCTCTATCTTGGACTTTTTGTCTGTCCCTCCCCTCTGCGAACCTCTGGGTCCTGAGACTTCTAGGTCTAGTTTTACGTAACTGTTTTCTTCTACTTGTCTCTCTCTCTCTCTAAATATGATTTTTTGACGTGCCTGATACCTCTATGTCCCTTTCTTGTACACATTTCTGAATAGGCTTTTCTATAAACCTAAAGTTAGACCTCTATTACTCTTTTTCTCTCTCCTTCTCTCTCACGAAGTTTGTTTTCTTTGACGATCCTGATATCCCTTTGTCTTTGACTCAGTCCCTTTCCTGTACGCATCTCTGGGTAGGCCTTTTCACAAACCTAAA
>BMAT01001035.1:0-10034 GCA_019649035.1 Elysia marginata | reverse complement strand
ATTATGTCTAAGTTACCCTAGGGGCAGCTTTTAGCACAACATTTGTCTTGCACTCTGTCCAAATGAGTCGTAAGTCGGAAGGCAGAGTTTGGAGATATAGGCTTTTAAAGTTCAGTGGGTGTTCAGAAGTCAAATTTTTTAAATCTTAGATATTGACACTAAAACCTTTTCTAAACAGTCTCCACACCTGATGGGTGTTCAAATTTCATTATTTAGGTGTTTAATTTTATTTGGTATGATTGTTGAGGCCTCAATATCTTTATAGTTGTAGAGCCTTTTAATGCTGTTTTCTCCCTTTTCTGAAGTTTCACAAGTCCTAACCCTGCTAACTTCAAACGATTATAACTTCATACAGAAGCAAGATAGAGCTTTTCCGTTTGTTGTATTTAACAGTAGAGAAAATAAGCTTTTCTGTAATACCAATATCTATCTACCTTCCAATTTCGACTTAAGACTCATTTGGACTGGTTGCAAGACATTTGTATAAAGTAATAAAGACAGGTATTAACTATCATGTCACCTTTAGAGAAAATGAACTGAGTGGTCGCTGTGCTTTGCTCCACAACATTATTCTGGTACGCTGGATCGCTGCTGAGAGATCCCCAAAACTTCGAGGCTGCTCCCTCATCTATGTCCACACCATGGTCCACTAAAATCTGAACAACATCCGGTAAATCCATCACCACAGCAGTCACCAAAGCGGAGCAACCATCGCCATCCAGACTGGCATTGATGTTGATGCCTTGCTCTATGAGGTATTCTAAAATTTGCAAAGCGGCTGAAAGTGAGGCCAAAAATGTAGAGATATTATGATGAGAAAAAAAAAACAACCAGTATTTAGCCTTAGATAAGGCCAATAAAACACTGGAGTTACATTAACTCCAACCTTAATAATTCCAATCAGATAATTTGAAGTTGATCTCTGTTCCCAAGGAGTTTAAAACACTTGGACTGGAATCTATTGAGTATGATTTCAATACAAAGCATTTAAATTTAACAAAATAACGACATCCAACCATATCTTAATCCAGTAAAATCCATCATAACCAATGTTATGTAAACACCTTCTTAACACACAAAAGAGCAGTAGTCAAGCCATTATTCTAGTCTAGCATAGTCATATTACAAAATATTACACTGGCCGTAGCTGGGTACACATTTAAGTTCACACCTAGTGAAGTATTAAAATGTGTAACATAGCCATTCCTAAGGACGGAACAATTTTTCCTCAGTAAAACTCAATAGATCAAACGCCTCTTTAACACCAATAAACATCTTGAGAAATGAAGAAACGCATGTAGTTGTAAGGCAAAACAAAGTAAATTTTATGATTTGATCTATAGGGCCTATGTAATAGTTCAAAGTGAAAAATTGGGTTGTGTTTTGAAAATGATGAAAGAATCACATTGTGCATAGCCCAATATTTGTGACCTCACACAAAGTTTTCTATTTCCTTGTTTTGCAAGCTTTTAAAAAGCTGAACTTTGTCCATGAAAGTATGCTGTAGGCCCTATTGTTGTAAATTCATTTTTGTCAAGAATTTATACATGAGAAGTCTGCAACTTGCACAAATCTAGAATAATTATTGAGAAACAGTCATGTATGCTGCAATTAGACATGTGTCGTATATATATGTATAGACTTACTGACTGAGAAAGACTCAGGGAATGCGTAGTATAGAGCATTCTGCCCTAGTCTGTCCCTGGTCTCTAAATCTGCTCCACTGTCTACAAGAGCCTTCACGAGCCTGACATCTTGGTCCACAATAGCTTTCATAAGCTCAGTGCATCCGTGGCCTGTTGGAATTTGCCCACTCATGTTGTCGTGTAGATAATTGTGAACATTACCTGAATTTATATATGCGTGGAGTCTGATCACCAAGCATTTTCTTAATTTCTATGACTATGGAAAATGTTAGAGACGATTCTAACTCTGAAGGAGTAAAGCAGCTAAGAGGCTAGCAAAAGACTTGTGCGTGGAAATCCCATTCTTAGTGCATTTAACAGCATAAGTCTTGGCTTGATTGTAAATAGCTTTGTTTTCACATTTTTAGTTTCCTTCATAACGGACACAAGGTTACGGTACCTAGTAGTTCAAAACCGCAAAAATGTTTGTAAACAGTTGTTAAGGGGGACGTCACTCTTAATTTAATAGGCCTAAAGCACCGGAACTCCTTCGTTGTCTTCAGCTGGCGACTGGCGTACCTAACAACAAGGATTATAGTCTACTTTTGAACTGAGGAATTACATGTACACATGAATAAGTATAAGTTTAGACTGTAAAAATAGATCTGCGACCAAATTGCGGTGTGTTTTATCACAATAAATTTAATTTGGATGATCAGTATGTCATGATTACACTATTTTTTTTAAAATATACTAACATTTGAAGGAAATCTAGATGTAGATCCATAGCCCTAGGCCGTTTTGTAGGCCTGAGTACAGGGTACTGCTTTTTCTCGAGAACCTTAGCAAACCATCGAGAAACCTTTATATCTTAGCGAAATTTTAGTAAAATTTGTAGAAAAAAAAACATCAGCAAATCGTCGTTTTTATGTATTTGTAGCCAAAAGTCTCGATCTACGCCTATTTTATATCTTTGGCAGTGGTGATGGCATCAATATGGCGTCTGCTAGGTAGACTTAGAGAGGTCCGTGCAGTCATGTAATGAAGGGCAATTGCAAAATGCAGATATTGGCATCGAAAATCAATTACCTTTAAATATTACAATGTGTTAATGGTTGTTAAAATTTGATACCCAAGTTATATCGCATCTACTAACATGAGGGACTATGTATGGGGTGTGTGTTGTTTATAAACAAAAGATTGAACAAAGCAGAAGTGAACATGATACTGATAGTAACATTTATTCCTTATTTTTTGATAATCTTTGTGGGCTACATTTTACATACATTTTTTTTACTTTTCAAGTCGATAACTTAAAGACTACCAGGTATTTAGAATCACATGGCATTGTTAGCCATTTGGTACTGTGGTAATTGGTATTAAAAACGTTTGGAAAACAATGGTTCTCAAGAAAAAGCACAACCGTTTTGTACACATTTACTCATTTAGAGCTAGATCTATGCCAATGATATTTATGGCATAGGCCTATAAATGATCAACTTTGTTTTTGGCCTTGTCATTTGAGCACTTTTGAACAACTTAGAAGGTTCCTGGAAACTTTGCCAGGTTGATCGAAATGTATTGAGATTGATACCTTCAATTCATCAAAGAGTGATTCTTATAATGCAGAGTCCTGTTAAATTAGTTGATGTTGATATATTCCTATTTACAGGGACTCTAGTTGTTCAATAATTCAGTCATTTGACTTTTGAGAAGAATTATTCAGTGCTAGGTACTTCTTTCCTGTACGATCATCAGGTTCTATGACAAAATGAATGGAACATTTTTGTCTAAAGTAAAAGTAGTAATAAAATCTCTCTTTCAGGCAGTAGAAACAAGCATACTGCCACCACAAATCTTTAATTTACTGTCGTTTTGTCATGTTCTAAGTCACTACTGGGCCATACCTCAGCGAGTTATGAGTGCCAAGTTTCATCATGATAGGCCTGTAATAGATCAACATTGTGAAGTTGGTTGTTTCAAGTTTATCTTTACCCCTATCAAGAACTGAGATCTAAAATGAAGAATGAAGTAGATTAAATATTAGTCCTAGATCTAGCATAATTTTAATTGACTACCAAAACCTCGGAAGCAACAAAGATATGAAATTGAAAAATATTCTGTTTGCTCATAGGTAGAGGCCTAATCATGTTCTAATGTCATTTCCTTTTCTGCCCCTTGCCAAATCATACAAATAAATGTCAGACCCATAAATCTAGGGTCTAGACAGCACATTTTCTCAGTTTTTGTTTTACGACTTACATACTCCTTCATGCTCAACATTATCAAATTACAAATCTACTTAGATTGCTCATTCAACATGTCTGTCTATATATATTGGGCTCTGAAACCACCCAACACTGGCGCTTGATTTGCTTTCATTCCACAAGTAGACCATAATGCTATACAATAACTAAGTAAGAAGACATAAAAAAAAATTTTAGCGTTAATACTAATAATACAAAGGACAAACTCTGTGACAGTAAAAACATAGTGTGGAGTTTTTAATCCTGAAAAAACTAGCTAGGACAGCTTCTAACTATCTAAGTTATTCAAATTCAATTTATTACATCCAGCTTAAAGGCTGAGTGTGAGACAAAGGCCTATTGTATGCACCATTTTTTTTTTAAAAATTTTGTTAACATCATTTTGTAATACTTTTTGCAATGTTTTTAGATTTTTGAATGTTCAAGTATTTCTTTTTCATTAGAGTGAAGCTTTATGACTGGTTTACCCAGAGTATCAACCTCTACTTACAGAAATGTAAAAGTTGTTATGTTTTATTTAACCTCTTCTCACAGATTTCCAATAGAATAAGTAACAAAAAGTTCTGTGAAATCCTTCTTTGACAAGAAGACTGTGAATCATGTCTTGGCTTGATAAAGACCCAAAAGCTGAGATTGAAGCTGAGGATGCCCAGGAAACGAAACCTCCTACAAACTTAGAGGAGTTTCTGGAGGCCGAGGGTTTGGTGAGCTCATGGAAAACCTTTGATTATTGAAGTTTAAAAAAAAAATTCTTTTCTAGTAAATCAAACAGTGTAACACTGGCATCAAACAAATTTTCCAAGGCACATAATTTTCAAAACACACCAACCAATGTTTGAGTTCCGTTTGTTTCTTATGTCCATCTATTATTTAAAAAATTTCAAGGTTGAATAGGATAAAATATATAGTTCTTTCAGAGTAGACAAGAAACTTCTGCAAGTGATTTACTCATCAGCTTTAGGCAGTTCTCTCAGTTTTGGAATTGTTTGTTGGGGTGTGAACATTTCTAAAACATTGCAATAGGCTAGACAAAACCATATCTAAAGCAGTGGGGTTTTGGAAAGAGTCAAGAAAATATCAAGGCAATATGTGAGCAGCACACTGTAAGGAAAATGAAGAGTATGCTGAAAGATGAGAGCCACCCTCATAGAAAAGAATATGACGAAAGGCGGAAAGTACGCAGTGGAAAGTTCAGGGTACCAAGAACAAAAACGAAAAGACACGCTGCTTCTTTCATACCCTGGTCGATTACGAATTTTAACAACACTTTTAAAAGGGGAGTGTGCGTTTGTGAGTGATTTTCAGTGAATGGACACGGTAGACAGACCGTCTAAACCCCAGTGAGTGTGGGAATTGTGTGTGTGTGTTCGTGCTCACTTACTCACTCGCCCGAGTAGTTGTCTACCAGGCTGCCAGTCTCTTACCATGATTCTCTATCACATTATTATATTTGTATTATTGAATTGATTCTGACACTTTTAACATGAAAACTTAAAAAAAAAATTTTTAATCCTATTTACTAAGATTTGTAAATAAAGCAAGACCATTCCTTTTGTTAAATTTAGAGTTTAATTTGACCATATTTAAACACAAAGTCCATATATGACCATCTTATTTACAGCATATAAACCGCATGTCTTAACCTTTTCACATCGCACACTCCCAGACTCTATTATTCCCTATATACGCTGGGGCAGCCCTTCCATTATTCCCTGCAAACACAGTGTTTTAGTGCATTTTCAAAAAATCATATAAAATCACACATACTGCCTAGAATAATGTACTTGGTATGTATAGAAAGCTAATTTTATGATCTGTAATAAAAACACACTTTTACACCAACAAACATCCTTTTTGTTACCGTAAACAAACTTCTGGCAATGCGAGCAGCCGTTTAAAAGTGTCAATAAAAATTATTAAAAAATAAATAAAGTGTCGTAATACCACAAAATATTTGAGAACAGAGCAAAAAATGGTTACGGCAAGAAATTTTAAAAGTGGGTGCTCTAAATATGTACAGCAAAAGTTGAAAAAAATGCGAAACTCAGTGATCGTTCTAGTAACGTGGGGTGGCTTGAAAGGTTGTTGAAAGCGGATCATTCATGGAAAGCGGTGCATCAAGAGGAAACAATTTGCGCCCGTGTTTCCCGAAAGCGGGGTGATGGCTAAAGGTTAAAATACATATATATGCGGACATATTTACATCCCATGTTTAAATATTTACATTTATACTTTTATATTATTATTATTATTATTATTATTATTATTATTATTCTTCTTATTATACACTTTATATATTATGTAAATTTTTAGTGTACATTGAATTTCCTCACGGGGATGAATGAAGAATTATCTTATCTTATCTTAGATGCTTTAAGTTTTAACCAACGCCAAAATAAAGTTTGAGTCAAGCTTTATAATCATCAAAGATGATAAAAATTGTTCTCTTCTTCAAATGGTTCTGGTACTGTACATTTTTGTGAAAAATACATCCCTGATGAACTAGTTCATATTTTTTTTTAATAATGACCGCCAAAGGTTTTATTATAAATTGGAACGCTGCAGGCCATTATGTAACCAAAAGTTAAGCTGCATTGAATGAAATGTGACTTTTTTGTGTAAATTCTGTCTTGTTTTTAAGGATGATTGGCCTCTTCCCATGAGTTTAGAAGGGCCGCTAGACATCCACTCAGAGGGTTTATTTATCGGAAACCAGGAGGATATTGCAGCCATACTGAAAGAGGCATCTCGTATCTTTTTTATAAATATGTATTACATAAGTTATATCAGAAAACAGCTGTCATGATTTCTGGGTCGACAAATCTTTTTGTTTCTTTAATATATATTTGTTCACTCCAGTACAATTTTTTAGATTTGTACAGGCGCTTGAAAATATATTACAAGTGAGTAAAAGAAATGTCTTGCATTCTGTCCAAATGAGTCGTAAGTCGGAAGGCTTAGTTTCGAGGTATGAGCTTTTAAAGTTTAGTGGGTGTTCAGAAGTCAAATTTTTTTATCTTACATACTGACACTAAAACCATATTTAAACAGTTTTCATACCTTCTGGATGTTCAGATTACATTGTTTAGGTGTTTAATTTTAATTGGTATGATTGCCTAGGTCTCAATACCATTGTAGTTGTCTAAATTTTAAATGCTGTTTTGTCCCATTTCTGAAATTTCACAAGTCCTAACCCTGTCGACTACAAACGGCTATAACTTCATACAGAAACATGATAGAGCTTTTCTGTTTGTTGTATTTAAAAGTAGAGAAAATAAGCTTTTCTGTAATACCAATATCTGTCACACTTCGAATTTCGACTTAAGACTCATTTGGACTGGTTGCAAGACAAATGGTAGGCCCTAGGTGTTTTTTGTTTAATAAAAACACAAAGGTTATTGTGAAAAAAGTTCCCTAAATTTGTTGGGATAGTTTTTAAAAAAGCAAAAAGAAGATTTTAATGCGATTCAAATAAATTGAAAAACATAATTCCAAGTTGTGTTTCTTTATTTATGTAAATGAACATTTTTAGCATGTAGATTATAAATGCCTATAGGGCACTTTAGAAAAGAAGGAAAGTGAGAAATTTTAGTTTTAAAACTTGGAGTTGACGCAAACTTAATTAAAGTTGACACTGGAAAAGTGCAACATCTAAGATGCTTGAAGTAAATTCAGTGTGGGAAATAATATTATTTAATTACAATATGCCCTATTCCTACATTGTATGTTTTTTTTAAAGTATATATATATTCTCAACAAATCATCCCTTTTTTCAATATTCCTTAATGAGATTTAGCTTTAGGTCTTCACATGTTGGAGGAAATGGAGAAGAAACTCTCAGCACTTGAGGACAAGCTTAATATTTATGGAAATCAAATTGTTACGGATGACAAGAGAGTTTCTCGCCTAAACGACAGGCTGTTTCATTCTCCTACTAGAAGTAAGTGAAACATAGAAAGGAATATTTCCATTTGTTTTTTCATCACAAATACATATAGGTGAGGCATGGCATCATTAAAGAACTAAAATTGTCTAAAATTGTATTCTATCATCTATGCCTTATATAGGTGTAGCTTTGGAGACAACAAAAATATATACTCTTCACACACATTAGCCTGTGGCTGATTCACCTAGTTTTGTTTTTTTTCACATGTGCCAAATACAGAAATCATGTACAAATGCACAAATGTGACTTTTTTAAAGTGCCGTGAATCAGGAGACGATAAGGGCAGCTGAGGGTTAATCCCTGGTAGGTAGAAAGACTAAGACAAGTAAAACCACAGGTGAACATCGCTCATTCCTGTGAGGGGCAAACTTTGATTTATAAAGCTAATTTCTTGTCTTAAAACTAATTTTTTTTTCCAGCATTTTTGACCGATGCATCGGAGTCAGATGCTGTGAAGTCGCACAGAAGTTCTAAAGGGCACAGAAGTGTGGTGGGTGATGTTAGAAAATATAATTATGATGAGGCAATACTCCTGAACTTAAATTATGCTTGAGAGGGTACATAATTTTTTTTGAGTTGTTTTAAAAAAAAACGAAGTGTGCCTAGGCTATAGTTGTGATCCTATTTCAGTCTTATCAGGGATCACTGAGTGATTTTTTGTCAAGTTACTATACCATCTCACATTTTTTAAAATGTATTTTGTAGAAATTCGTCAAAATATATATATGCACTTTATTATACTAAATGTATCTATGTATATCTACTTTTCTTTTTAGCAATTTGATATATCGCATTTGTTTATTATATATTTTATAAAGTATTTAATTTTTATAATGCACATGATCTTTTTATGTTAAATATGTAAAAAAAAAATCCTTTTTTCGCTTTTAATAAGAACAAACTTTTCTTTCTGAATTAATTTTATTTTAAAAATTGTATGCGCCTAGAGCATTTTATACAAGATGGCAAACGGTGCTTTTACAAATGGAACTAAATAAAATAAATAATAAATTATCAGTTGGAGCTGTTTCTAGTTTTCCTGTGAAGATGTTTTAATTTTCAAAATAGTTTATTAGAAAGTATATTTGAAGTACAGCTGTGTTATTCAGTCTAATGTTTACCTTTTTGCTGGTACTCACCTCCATATAACCTCTAGGATCTCGTGGACACCATGCTTGAGACAAGAAAGAAAAGTCTTGATTACTATCAATTTCCTGGATTTCACCACGGAGAATTTATCGAGCTGCCGGCTCAACTTGAGGCTCCGCCCATCCTTCATAAAGTGACCACGGCACAAGATTTTAATGTGAGATTTCAAGCTGTTTTTAGGGATATAAATAATTTTTTTAGAAAAACCTATCTGGACTTTTCTCATTTCAAAAAGATTTGAAAAAGGTGTTCTCCATCAAGTCTCTTTTCAATTTTTTTAAAGTGAAGTTTCTGGTATCCATGTTCAACAATTCTTTATATATTATAGGCAGCAAAATCACTCTTCTCAATAGCAGGGTCTTTGAAGGTTTTCAAACTAAGTAACAGTTTCACGTACTAATTAAGTTGTTAGTTTAGATGTAGAGAAACATCAAGTAACATTACAGGATTAAATTTGGTCTGGGACATTTCCATATTTAACCAGATGATAAGAGATGAATTTCTTTTTTGTTGAGAAAAAAAAACAACATCAATGTAACTTTTTTTTCAGCCTGGCTTTAAGAAATTTTGGAAGAAATTGTTTCTTTCTGAAGCATCGTCGGCTGTTATGCAAGACACATTCTGGTGGATTTTCCTGGACAAATTCAATAAAGAGGTTAGTTTCTCACCTCTCACCATAGTTTAATAGAAACATTTGATTATAGATTTCTTTTGTTTTCTCTCGTCATATCATGAGACAGGGTGTATAAAACTATTGGTTTTTTTTTAAATACCGGTAGCCATGGTAGGTAAGTGAGAGGAAAGTAGGAAATGATGTTGTCTGCAAAAGTAAGTTTCAGTCAATCTCCAAAATTATCTTAACTTTAGTTAGCAAAATGTTATAAAGTAGACAACTTATTAGTCAGAATAACCAACAAAAATGCAATCCTGCCTAGCATTAAGACATTTGAGCTTTATCAAGCAGTAGTATATTACATAAAGTTTGTTAGCCAGAATGAGATGGTCTCAATAAGTAAACCTTATTGATGGCTGCTGTTTTACAGGAGG
>BMAT01001023.1:89359-102503 GCA_019649035.1 Elysia marginata | reverse complement strand
ACACATGGCCCCCATTAGCGGCTGGTTACAAAGGCAACAAAGCTGTTCTCTGCTCGGGCGGAAAAATGTAACATCATGGTGTCACGTGTGTCTGGGTGAGAGAGAGAGAGCGAGAGAGGGAGAGAGAGGGGGAGGGGGAAAGAGCAAGAGAGATACAACCTTTAATTAAGGTATTAAGATGTCAGCAGTTTTCACCTTTTCGTTGGAAATTGTCGTCGGTGCTGTCAATACAACAACCATATGCTTCCCGTAATGACGTAGCGGGCTTATATCCAGCCGGAGAATACAGTTTCTCCTGTTTTCTTCTTTTCTTTGCTGGCCTACTGGGCCCGGGAGCCGAACTTTCACTTGAACTGTTGAAGTTGAAGGGCAAGAAGGGGCAGCGGGAGGCGGCAGAGGGGTGTCTTCAGTACTAATACTAAAACACAGTCCCAGCCGCATGTGCCAAAGGCTCGGGGTCTGACTCTGACTCTCCAAGCTCTGTGCCTGGCGAAATACTGATCCCAAGTACAGTATTATAATTTTAAATTTTTCTTCATTTCGTCAGCAGAATAACTCTTTATTAATCTGATCCAGAGAGATTTATTACCTTCATTTCGTCAGCAGAATAAGTCTCCATTAATCTGATCTAGAGAGATTTATTACCTCCATTTTGTCAGCAGAATAAGTCTCCATTAATCTGATCTAGAGAGATTTATTACCTTCATTTCGTCAGCCCGCCGCCATAGATACCTCTCTCTCTCTTTCCCCCTCCCGCCCCTCTCTCTCTCTCTCTCTCATACACTCTCCATCTGCTACAGTTCTCACACTGTTTCCACCAAACTCAGGCTTCACACTTAGAGACACAATGATCAAGCTGCGGCGAGTAGGCCTAGATCTCCAAACCTGTTCAGTTCTCATGCACTCTCCACTTTTCATCAAGCTTAGGGCCAGCGGGCCAATCACTGGAGCAGATTATAGAGACACACCTGAGTGACCGACGGCACACTGTCTGCAAACAACGCACTACAGTTCTCACTGGAGCAGATAGTAGAGAGACACCCCAGTGTGACTAGGCTAGACTAGGCACTAGCAGTTCTCATACACTCTCAACGCACTACAGTTCTCACACATTTTTCATCCAACTTAGGACTAGCGGGCCAATCACTGGAGCAGATTATACAGAGACACATTAGTGACCGACGGCACACTGTCAGCGACCATGTGCTAAGCTAAAGCTGAGTGAGAGGGAGCCATGCGCCGTGGCTCGGGTGATGAATGAAAGCCAGAAAGCACTATGCTTTGTTTGGGGAATGAAGTGTACTCGATAGTAATCGGTGGCTGTAAAAGTAATCGAATATTCAAGGTAGCGGGCCGATCCCAGGATTATGCCACTAATTCTAAGCATTGTGTGAGGACGTGGATAACAATCCAAGCACAGGACTAAAGAATAGGGGTTGCTTACTAGAGCTTTCTTCAATGTGAAAACTGGTAGTGTCAACCTATCTGAAATTGAAACCCAAAATTTGTAGCCATACATCATAAATAGACCTACACGTATACGCTTTCTGCTACTTCATATTCACATTGTTTTGGTACATATTCCCTCTACTTTAAAAGTTTAACTGAAGTTTTAAAAAATACAATTGTAATACTTTTTTTTTTCAATTCTGTAAACAGTTTCTTAGAAAACGAAGACCTATTTTATTCTGAACATTGTGTTTTCTAAACTATTTTTTGTGTTGAACACTTTGGTGTTTATGTTGAATTGACTTTTTCTCCATGTTACTTTACATTCAAAATCCCTTAGTAAACATAAACACCCACATTGATTTTCCAATTTAAGTCTCGTCATAGCTTCTTAGACACAGAAAATGCAGCCACAAAGGTGCTGTGTCTCACACTCTAAGCTTAGATTTATACACATATGGACTTTTCTTCTGTCCAATGATCTAGCTGAAAGAATATAGGTCTGCTCAAGGGTGTGGGTTGTCAACCACTAAGTCACTTCTTAAGTCAGACATTGTGTGGACACTAAACAGACACACACAACCCATTATTGTCAGATAAGCAAACAGTTGCGTTTTCACAGGATTTGCATAGAAACCTAAAATTACTAGCAACCAGTCCAAGGGAGTCGGGTGTCTGGACTTTAAATCTGAGGAAACACCTTTTAAAAGCATATATATTTTTCTCTACGTTGAGAAGCTCAGAATTGTTCAAAATATTAACACTCTGTAATGTAAACACTGTGACATCTGACTCATTTGGACTGGTTGCAAACAATGATGAAATTAAAAAAATTAATAGATCATATATACATAAAGACGATTCATTGATGCAATCTCAACTGTACAACTATCGTTCTTTGCTCTTTCTCTCTCTCACACACAGACACACTCTCTCTCACTCTCTCTTGATCCAGAACTAAAATAGGTTTTTTTCCTCTTTCTCTCTCTTCTTCTTGATATAAAGTCTACGGTAGCCGTAAGTCTAACCTAAGCCTTGTTTCTTCTTCTTCTCCTCCTCCTTCTTTTTCTTCTTCTTCTTCATCTTCTTCTCCTATCCCTATCTCTCTTAAATAAGCATATAAATCTTGTACAGTCATTTCTTCTTCTTTCTTTCTCTCTCATACTTGTCTCTTTTTTTCTTTCGCTCCATCTAGTCTAGGACTTGAAAATGTTTTGTTTCTTCTCATTCTTTTCTCTTTCTCTCCAGGTCTAGATAAGGTCTTTTTTTTCTTCTTCAACACTGGGTACGCCCATTTCTTAAGTTTCTCATGCTCAATGGTTCCAGAAACTTCTGTGCAGTAAAGTGTGATTGTGTGAAAACCCTAAAGAAAACAGATATAACCTATCACTCAGCAAACAAACCCATAAAATACGTTTAAAACGAGACAACATAAAAAAATTGTAAAAATAAAGTCCTAATTTCGTTTAGCCTGTATGATAAAGGCACCACACACGTATGAGACAATTACAAGAACAAGATTTTAAGAATGAAAACATGACTTAAAGTAATGTTTCCTTTAGGAGCATACTTATCTATCTTGTAAGGACTAGAGCTGAGATTATAAGGATAACGATGATTTGAAAAGATTGAAACTAATTGAGACTGGCAAAGACAAGGCAGACTTTCACTTTGCGCCTATTTCCGCATCAATCATTTGACCCTTTGTTAACTGGAAAGGAAGGTACGAATAATCACATCAGAGTATGCACATTCCGGGAATGTGAAGAACCACAGTAGTATTGAACATTCGCATCCACCATCCCAAAGTCACAAGCAACAGATTCAGGACGTCTAGTCACAACCTCAAACAGGGGTAGGAGAGGATTAAAATAATTTAAGAGTAAATTAGTAAATGCAATACAAATCTTAACAAAAACCTTCATTCACTGTTCATTTCCTTCAATCATGCATCTTGGTTTCCTTTGAGTGGTTTGAAAATTAATTATTATACATTTTTGTGTATTAAAACGAACCTGAAAATGCTTTGTGTACCAGTGACCATGTTTTGTCAGTTGGAGTTTTGGGTGCCTTTTGTTTTATCCAATGTTACATTCTTAAACTCTTCTAAGTTCTTCTTTTTTGCCTCTCAGCTCCCTGCACTAGGAGTTAGCCATACAAGGTAAACAGGAAGTAGGAAGAAATATTCTTGACTCATACGTTCGTAAAGTTCATAACTGTGAACATTATACATTGTAATTATTTAATGAATGAACTTAATACAGAGAACCAGCACTGAAAGGATTGGTGTAATTCACATAAACACTGCCAATAAACGTCTTTTACACCACTCTATCCTGCGCTATCTAGATCCCAGTTCTTTCCATGTACTCTTAGACTCTTACTTGTGTCACAAATTCCTTGTTACTTATAATCTAATTCTGAAGTTGATGAAGGTGGCAATTTTGCTAGATTAATAGACTATCAAGGCTTTGTAAACAATAGTCTTTTATTCTTTTTCTTTGTTGTTTTTCTTTCAATCAACCCCCTTTTTTCTATATATTTTTAAAGTTAATTCATTAGGAGAACACAAACAACAGAGCCATCAACACGGTTTGCAAAATACATGTTGTACCAAACAGCTGTCTGTGGATCTCATCTGTTTCTTCTTGTTTTCTTCTTTTCACCACTTCAGCTTACTTTGGGGGTAATACCTGTAGAACCTTCTTTAAATTTAGCAGAATTGATCTAGTTTTCATCTCTTTTATAAATCTAAAAGGTCACCTACCTGTGTGTCTCATGTTTACAGGTAAATTTTCCTGATTTTTAACTTTAGTTGGTTTTTCAGTGATTCTGTCTTTTTTTTTTTAAATCCATGTTGAGGTTCTGAGTAAACACTAAGCACTGAACTGTTTGGTTGAAATATTTTTTTTGGGAAAAGAAGCATGAAAAAACATACCCAACTCGTTTTCACCGTCTTTAAAATCTAGTAATCATAACCTCTGGGCAATCTCTAGACTGTATACGAGTCTTGCCCGCAAATGTTCTGTTTCATTTTTTTCCGCTCTCGCACGCTAATAATTTAAACGGCCTAAATGAAACTTAGTCAACTTAATCAAGTATTAGTTACCGATCTTAGCTACTTTTGAACAAAATCTCCGTTAAGATCCATGCATTTTTAAGCGGTGTGGAAGGAAAATAATCACCCCCTCTAGAAAGTTCCGTCTTTTTCCTTTTTTTTTTCATTCTTGCACTGCGTATGTGAGCTTCTTGTCGTCACCAAAGCCTTTTCCGTAAAGCCTCTAAGGCAAAAATTTCACTGTGACTGTAACATATGATCTCTGAATCGTATGATTACGGGAGACGAGACATTGGCCCACCACACCACCTTTAAGTTTAAAACAAACAAAAAAAAAAAAAAGAGATTCAATGACCAGGAAAGACCCATCCTTTCCAACCGTCAAAAAATTCAAACGCTATCCTGCCGCGGAAAAAAGTCATTGATATGTACAGTGTTTTTGGAATGCAAGTGCTACTCTGCTTAAAAGATGTTTTGCCTTCTAAACAAACTGTCAATGCTATCAGCTATTGTGAGAACGTGAATAGATTCTGAGAAAGAAGCCTTTCGCCAAAAAAAGAAAAACCCAACAAAAAAAACAAAACAAAAAAAAACAACCAACCAAACAAACAAACAAAAAAAAATCCGGTCGTCTGACGAAAGGCGTCGTCCAAGGATGCAATTTTTCCGACTATAACAGGAATTCCGATTTTTTAATAGTTTCTTTAGTAAAAAAAGCAGGAAAATTTGAATGATTAAGACTTAAATTGTTAAAGAAAACCTATAAACTTCATCTTTATAGAAAAGATTTTTACAGCTGTGAAGGTGGTAGTAGTGTAGTTTTATCTACTTTTTTAGTTGATCTATCAAAGATTTTATGGGGAAAGCTATTGGTTATCAGTACCATGTGGAACACTTTGTAGAGATTTTAAAATTTTCCTGCTTTTTGTGCATAAGGCGCTTGCACCCCTGGCTTCGTCGTTCTGCAATATGACAGTGCCACTCCTCACACTTTAAAGACGACTTAAGATAAGACTGACTTGAAAAGTACAATCAAGAGACATTCCCGCAAACAGTCCTAAATCTTACACCTGATTTCCACTTGTTTGGACACTTCAAGCGCCATCTTGTCCGGAAATGCATTGATGCCGACGTAAAAACTCATAGTCACAGTAAGACTAAGAGAATGCTCGAAGAAACTCGACGGAGCTTTCTGTAGGGTGATTTCTTTTATCCCTCTACACCGCTGAAAAAAATGCACCGATCTTAACAAAAATTTTGTTGGAAAGCATGTAGCTAAGAAGCATTAGTTTGATGTAAGTTTCATTATAATTGTTCGTTCAAATGATAAGCACTTAATGGCAAAAGAACGGAAAATTTCGGAAAATCCCGGAAAATCCTCGTAGTAAATGCATTATATTTGTGTTTAAACGCAATAACCATTCTATCTCTAGTATTCACCCCGCTCTGATTGTGAAAGAAGGATCTTTGAACCTGGGTTGCTTCACGTTCCACCTGTCCCTGTTCAAAGTTATGATTCGTTATTCAGTTGTATAGATATGTAGAGGGCCCTTTGGATTTAGTAAGCATATTATTTCCAGGGCTAGGGAGAGCATTCAGGAAAATAGTGTCCAAGGCCCAAGGTCTCTTTATCAGCACTTGTCTGCGAACGTTCCGTACTTGTGTCTGTCGCTTTGTCCCGATATTGTTTTAATCTTTCGCTCTTTTTCAAAGAACCTTATCTTGCCCGTATCTTTAACCGGAATTTCCGCTTTGAACACTTTCGGCGTCGTTTTTTTTTTCTAGAGTGTATCTAATTTCCACTAATTCTATGTTTTGCTATAACTAATGCTGTAGCTACATGATGTACATGCAATGTCGCTTACTTGAAAGATACCTATGACAGTATCGATCTGACAATAAAAAAATTATGTGTGGACCAGAGCGTAGATCTGCGGGACAGGCAGTGCAAACCATACCGTCTCAGGTCCTACAACGTAATAGCTAGCGTAGCTTACGCCGTCTTGCATTAAGAGATCCTAAAGGTGTGAATCACGATTTAAACACATTCAACACCCAAGTCCTAGTACTTGTACGTTATCTTTAGTATCTGGTATCCCCGTTTTCATTTTTCGTCGCCTTTCTTATCAATCTTGACTTCACACAAGTTACGCTCGTAGCGTGTAGGCAGACTTAGGAGACATGACGGTACCGATAGCTATTCGGACTATGAACATGACATGGGGATGTGTCTCTGTCATCATGAGGTCTCCGCACTTCACAAGGAAATAGGATAGATATAATTATACATGTACTGTCCTTCCCGTTTGCATGTTGTGCTGATTGATTTTCATTTTTGTTTCTCCTGTTTTCCTTCTATCGTCTAGGCATGTGTTGGAGAAACTTGGTAGACCTAAAAGGATAATTGTGTGATTGCTTATTCATTCAAAAGCCAAACTAATTTGGTTTCAGTTCTTTACACTTTAAATTAAGCCTATAATTTATTGACGAACGGAGGGATTTCTTTCGGATTTGTGGAAGTCAGCGGTGGCAAGGTTGACTGGTTTTCTTTTCAGTGCTGTCAATGTTACTGCTAGGTAATGCTGCTGTTATGGCTGTACACTAACGTTAGTTATCGTTCAGCAAAACTGATACCTAAACACGGTGAAAACATCTTTGTGAATCAGTTTCCGCATGTTATGTTGCTTGGCTTATACCCACTTTATCTTTGATCCTCATTATTTTTTAAGGGAGGCTAAGTAAAAACAAAAAGATGGTTTTTATTCACGTTAACTTTCGCCTCGTCTTCCACATTGAGTATAATGTTTTTTTTTTTTTCAGTTCAAGGACCAAGTATACATGTAAGATATATCGTTTTTAAAGGGACGAAACAACGCTGTAACGCTATGGGACTGTTTCAGTACTAACCTTTTTTGTGAGTAAAATTCAGAAGGTGGTCTCATTAGCGAACTCTTCTGTTAAATAGTCCAAAGTTAACAGAGATAATTTACCTCTAATAATAATATTATTGTTCATTGGCTGGAAATCTCTAAAGATCGGATGCCAAGTCATCTAAAGCAACCCAAGAACGAGGTTACAGAACTTGTTTACACTGTATAGTAGATTTGTGTAACAAATAGAGTAGAATGCATTATCTTGTTTACGGTGTATGATAGGTAAAAAGTAGGCCAGACAATGCCTACTTCATGTATTTATCAAGTTGAAGTATTCTGTTAAGACAAGTGCTATGTGTGTAGTTGCACAAAATGTGTACCGCTCGTTGAGTGTGTTCGAAACTATCAAAAGTTAATCTCTATAAGTATGAAACTTAAAAGAACGGTGTCTTGTTAGTTTGAAGTTTGCGTTCTAAAAGGATGTTGATACACCCGATAAGAACCTCCCGCCCCCTAACTAATGAAGTACTAAAGTAACGTTGCAAACGTGGAAACTTCAGCAAATTTTTTTTTACCCTGCAATCAAATCACGAGGCTGATGATTTGTGAAGAGAGATTATAAATAACATGAAAATATGTACATCCAGAGTATTTACGGAAAATGCTAACAGTATATTCTATAGCGTCACATGACAAACCTGCTGATTAGTCTTAAACTACAGTGGAATCCTCTTAAGATAAAGTCCAGTGGGCCCAAATAAAAAAAGGTTTATTTTATCCAAAGTTTATATTCAGCAGGATAATTATAAAGGGATAAAAAGGAAAGGGGACAAAAATTTAGTTTATCGTAACCCAAAGCTCATCGTAAACAGGGTTTATCATAAGCGGATTCTACTGTAGATAGTTATGTATTGTAGCCTATATCGTTTTATTTATTTGAAGAGATCGGATTTAAAGGCTATGCGGTTACTTGATTTCAAATGTGCCACCGGTACCCTTCTTTTCCTCACTGATTAATTAGAAGACCCTGTCTTTAAAGAAATTTAAAAACAATTGTATTTACAAACTTAGTTGTATTGCATAATTTATTTTTAGAACTTCAGCATGAAATATGAGATAATGGACTTCACCATAGGCAATTTTAGAATATCCTACCTTTATATTTTAATTTATATTGCCCGAAGTAGTAATTCTGAGTCTTAATTCTTATTTATATCGGTAATATAGAAAATTAGCGCCATCCGTGCTTAGCCTGCCTACAATAACTGAGTTCTCTATAATGAAATAGTGTGCCAGGCCTTTGTTTACATCGTGTCGCAACAAGACTTTCTCTCTTCCTTCTTAGGCTTTTAATTTCTGCCCGTATTCTTGTTAATATTTGCAAACGTCGACCATTTTCACTTCACCTGCGTCAACCCGCTGCCAATTTCAAATTTTATATCGTTTGAACATAACTAAAATTAGTGTAGAACTACGCGGTAGCTGCACTTCTGAGTCTTTCATTTTTTTTTATATTTTATATCTTTCGAACATAACTAAACTTAGTGTAGAACTAGATCTACCCGGTAGCTTAAGTTTAGACTAAATCACTTCTGGGTCTTTCATTTAGAATATAGTCGGCTAGACAAAAAAAAAAGTCATGTCCTGTTAAATTTTGTGCCTCAACACAGCCACTTAGCCAGTCTTCTGCACGATACACAATCATTATGCTGTCCTCAACTGTACAGTAATTTAATGTGTGGCCCGCCAGGCGTTCCGTTGGTGAAACATTGAAAGAGCTTAGCTGCCAGGAAGTGAATTAATGGTGCTGAGTTATAAGGCCAGGCTGTAGTCTCTGAGACAAGCTGTGATAATGCACTGAACCTCAACTGCTACGGTTGTGTTTATTTTGTTAATGTTAGGCTTCACGATTATCTTCTGGAGCTTTCAGTCATTTTTATTTATGTTTGCAGGATAATTTTATTTCAAGTAGCTCAAAATTGTAAGTTGATCTTGTTATGAACATAATACAAAATATATTGTTGTATAGAATTATGGTTAGTCTTACGACTGGTAATTGTCTTTACAATTGCAAAGGCAACGAGCATGTGTAAACATTTGTGGTTGAAGTTAGTCATAACCCAGTATTCTATAACGCGGTAGGGCCTATGCGATATTTTATTACAACTTCTTTTCCCAAAGTTATGGTTGATCGTGGAAAATTTTACAAAAATACAGTTGTTTATGAAGCTTTAATTTTAATTCATACACTCTTATATGCTGAGAGCTATCGTGGCGTCTGTATTATTTACATAGTATTCTCGAAATGCCCTAACGTCCTTCTGTGTTTTTGATAAAGTCATCGTGTTTTCATGCATCGCTGCGCCTCACAGCATATTTCGCCAAGGGTCTCAAGGCTGTCCTCGTATAAATCATAACACCGGATGCTTCTTCTTCCATTCATATTACAGTGGAATCCACTTAAAGTCAATACCTCGAAGTGGAACTCTTGCTTAAAGTGAACTCTGTCAGTCCCATTTTGTATTTCTTTATATTTTTGTTACGGTTAAAGTCAACTCTTGCTTAAAATCAATACATATTTTCGGTCCCGAAATGTTGACTTTATCAGAATTCCACTGTACATTCCTCGCGGAGGGCTCGTTAAGAGCCTTTCAATGAATAAGCTTCTTTACCTCTTGTTCTTTATAATGGGAGTGCGTAATTTGAGAAAGCAAGAGAATTTAAGCACGGCACCGAATACATTGGGATAACTGTAATGGTATCTTGTCCTATTTACCGTTGTTGGCATATATATTTTGAACCAGTCATACCACCTGAAAAGAGGAGATTAAAATCTATAGTAATTACACTATCATTGTAAGGAGTAAAGACTACCAGCCGATAGGAAAGACAACTGTCTTGCTCTAAGTTCTGCTTTCAACTGATAAACGTTGATACGGCATTCAAAACAGTAAAAACTCCATAGCCATGATTGTAAGTGCAACCCGTTACTCTCATTTGAAACGGCTGAGTTTAAATGTGTACACTCAATCTGTGCAAAGGTAGACATGTTTTGATCCCGCTCGGGAATAGTACGCACCGTTCTCATTGCTAACCACTCGCGTCGTGTTTTTGTACGTGTAATTGGTGTTAATACTGTTATCTATATAAACAAACCCTGGAGAAAAAGAAAAAAAAGCCTTATGTGGAGGAAGCTATTTGAAAATAAAACGCAACCACTTTGCTCCATCAATTTTGTATTTTGATGAAATAAGAATTTAAAAAAAATGTAAACTAACTCACGTAATAGAAAAGATATTTTGCAGCCCCTAGATATTGTTGTTAAAACGATTACACTGTGTTATTGTTCATTGTATCTCCTATTCATCGCCCAGCTTACGTTGAGTCAGGAAAGAAACGTATTTTACAACTATAGCATTATTAACCTTTTCTTAACAAGGAAGGCATTTCTATTTTATGTCTTCTGGCCTTAGGTTTTTCCGTTCGTTCGTCTTGGTTGTATCATCTATAGGACATAGGGAACAATTGGGAAGAAAGTGAATGATTATAAGTAAAAAAAAACAAAGAAAGACTTTTTCATTATTTCTTTTAGGAAAACTAAAACCAAACTGCTTATTTTTGTAATTACAGTGGTTAGCTTATAATTTGTCGTGACTTCCATGTTTAACATAAGTATGTCGTCACTTCAAACCTGTACTTAACTTATCAGTTATTTTTCAATTATTTTCCTTTTTTTTTTGCCTGAGAAACTGAATACATAAAATTGAACAAGATTGATCCCGAGGACATCAACAATTGACACATTTTGTACATGTTTAACTCCGCGAGAGCGCAGCTCCAGGATTTTGAGTTATTTAAACAAAATAAAAAAAGAACGGGCTCTAAGCGCTGTACAGGTTTTTTACAAAGTACATGAAAGCATTACATCACAGACGTACTTTACTTTCATACTCGCAAAAGACAAAGGAGAAAAAGGCACCGGGATAATCCTAGCTGTTAGAAGAAATTTCAAACATAACTATGTGTTAAGTTTCTTTTTGAATAAAATTTCTGATGTTATTACCTGCAATTCGTTGGGGGGGGGGGGGTGTCCAAATTTTGGGGCATATAATGGAAGGCTCTTTCTCCTACTTTTAAATTAACATTTTAAAAACCAAATTTCCGCTGTAAATATAAGAGACTACCAGTGTTATTCAGTAAAACACACATCATAAGTTTACATTATATGGTGTTGATAAGCTATCGCTCAACTCATTCAGTCAGTCACAGTATTTAGCATTTTAGCATTGTGTGTACATCATCGAGGCGGCTTATCGGTATACAATACTTTTGAGTTGTCAGATAATTTTTTGTTGTACCTGTAAATTAAGCGAAACCCAGTATAGATTAGAAACAGTGGAAATCATCTAGGACCTGCTACAGTACATATATATACTAGACTAGATTTCAGTCTGATAGCGTGGGCTTACTTATAGGGAACACAAAGAGGTACATGTAGCTACACTATCGCAAAGATGAACTACTTGATAACCAACAATATCTTGATTATTGACTGACAGCCTAATAGTTCACAGTGTAGAGTTTAAAGCCGCCTGAGTAAAGAAAAAGAAAAAAAAAACAACTGACTAAAACCATTGGGGCCCTGTGCCCAGGTCGAGGAGAACATAATAATAATAATAATAATAATAATAATAATAATAATAATAAACTATCTGCGTTACAATACATTGTAATTAAACAATGTTCATACATCAACAAAACAAACATAGTTGTTGTACTTCCGTGTTATGGGTAACCCAATTTGAAAAAAAAAAGAAAAAGAAAAGAAGCATTAAATAAAATCATTCAGGCCCTGTGTCACGTTGCGTAAACAATTAAAGAGAATACTGTGAACGTTAAAAAATAGGCCTACATGTTGGTATAGCACCAAATCGAACAAAAACAATTAAATAACAAAAACAACAACAACAACAAAGAAACGAACAGAAGATAAGGAAGCTTTTTTTTCGTTACAAAGATGGACTATGAGTGACAGCATCGTGACTACTAACTGACTGACTGACAAAATACAATGTACGGTGTAGCTTCTAATTCAAACCGGTTTTAATTTGCCTGTTGTTAATTTCGTGCAGGTGGCCAGTGGCGGGAACGATGGACGTACTTTCGTGACATTTGCACTAGCAGTATCGCTATAGGGCCTAGGCTAGCCGCTGCTGCTGCTGCTGTGCTGCTTTCCGAGCGCCGCAGAGATGGCTGTTTCGGTGAGTATAATAATATTAGTAATACAGTACACACTAGATGATAGATTAGAATAACAGAATAGATAATGGGATGTTTTTATCAGTGGGTTTACTATAAGAATCATGTTATCGGTGTATGCCACCTTTTATCTATGTCATTTAATGGGGCAATAGAAAATATGGCTTTTGTTTAACGTTTTCGTTGTTGAAACACATACAAAACGAAACGGAAAATGTTTTTGCTATTTTTTTGGTCTCTTCGTTTCCCTAGATTGTGTGTATACATAATCTTTTTTTTGTGAATATGAAGACGCCTTATTTTAAACTGAGGAACCTTAAGATGATGAAAGGAATATATAATCAATATTCTCTAAAGTTAATCATAAAAAAATTAAGCGGGTTTAGTTTTTTTTATCGATAACTTCGACTGTATTACACCTATTTATGTCTTTGTGGATCTCCGGACTGCTGCTTCTATGTAATTATTAAAGCAAGTTTTATTTATGTAAAGCGCTCTGAGCATC
>BMAT01001023.1:45343-57626 GCA_019649035.1 Elysia marginata | reverse complement strand
GGAGGGAGCCTAAATTTGTTAATTTTGTTGCTGTTTACTTGTTGTTATTTTTATACTCATTTATCATTAGTCTCAATTAAATGGGCCTTGGTCCTTTGGTATTCTTTGCCTTTGTTTTATGAAATCTAGTTTGGTAGCTCTATGAAGGTCAGAAACCCTCCTTCACCTGAGGGATTGAGTTGTCTAAGGCCTAAGCCTGGGTTTGCTACTAGCCTTGGATAACTGATTAGGCAACATGATGCACTTTGAGAGTTCAAGTCAAGAGACTAGTTTTTGAGAAATTGGTGATGAATTGTTTATTGTTGAGTAGCAACCTTCACTGCTTTCATTTTGTGATATTTTGTGTAAGCCACATAAAAAATATATATGTATATATTGCGTTGTCATAAATTCTATGTTCTCAATTCTTTGGCTGGTCTACGGCGTTTTAAGTTTTACTTTGGCAATAAAAAATGTCTCTGTTTTTGAGATGCTCATAACTGCAAGTAAAAATTAAAAAAATTTTATAGTATAATTTTTTTATTTAAAGAATTTGGTGCTAACTTCTTTATTTGTTGAAGAGCTCCAATTTCTACAAGTCAGAACTCATCACCTTCACTCACAAAAAAGAAAATGTCTTAAAGTTCTATTGAAACTCTCATATAAAAATACTGAAGATATACATTGGAGAAGAAAAAGAAGTAAACACAGCTATCCAAATTAGTAATGTTTATAATGAATCAAGCGCAAAGGAATACTGGTGTGCAGCCTGTTTCCCAGCACATTAATCCCTTTGTGCTTTGTGACAAAAAATTTTTTAAAAAACTATGACATAGCCCTGTTTTAGTCAGCCTCAACGTTAGACTTACATAAGGTTGGCACATCTTATATAATGTGTTGATCAGGGGTAAAAAATGTCTTGAATATTGTTTCTCTATGTTTTAAATTGTAGTGCGCCTTAGGCCAATCAGAAAAAGGCGCCAAAATATTCTTTTATCCTCTTTGGACATTATAATGTTATGTGCATGTCATATGTGACATGTCATAGAGAGGCTAACTATTTCACTTTGTCAAATATTGATTCAAACGCAGGTGCCTTAGCTTTTATTTGTATGGGGATTATTGCTTTCTCTCTTGATGCTCATTTTACAGCAAGGCATGTTTCCAAAGAGCAGATAAAAAACCTAGGTATGCCTTATGTTTTTTTTTAAATTTTATGCGGATTTTGTTACTATTAGGTGCTTAGGTTCATGCTCACTCTATAGCGAAGCACATTCCCAGAGAACAATAACAGCAAATAATTTCCCTCCCTTTGCAAACTGTGGGAAACCTCATCAAATGCATTCCTCAAATCCGCTCACTCATTTACTTGTACTCAAACTATCACTGTAACCTGAATATGTTAATGCAATTAATCAATCATGCTGTAATTCAGGTTTGTCATAACATAACTGATAAAGAGCTTTACAAGAAATCAAGATGTAACTTTAAACCATGTAAGTTGTCATAAATGTGTGCCAGCTTCTTCTAAAGTTCTGATTCAGCTGTGGATTTTAGATTTATCAGTAGGCCTATGTACTCAGTTTACCAGCTGAAAAGACAACCATACTGACATTATTTTTCTTTTGTGAATATATGAATGGATAGAAGATGTAACAAATTAATGCTTGTTGTCATGTTGGTTTTGATTATGAAAAAACTGTTTTATCCAGTTAAAACAAAAAAAACAAAGAAAACAAGCCAGCTTTTTAAAGACTACTATCCCATATCCATTGTTGAAGGCATGCATACATCCAAGAGTATAGTTGTGAATAATATATGAAAAGGCGTTGCAGATTAGAAAAGAAAAGAAAAAGATAATCTTGATTCACAAATCTGATGATTTTGATGGTGGGCAAAAAGTTTGTGCTGCTGCATCGAGATCAACTTAAATATAGCCACTGGGGTTGATCACTTTAAATTTGATGATTACTATGTAGTTTGGCAGCCATATAACATAAGTTTTCAGGGTAATGGGAATGCTGTATTTTCTCTTCTGATTTTGAAAACACAGTGGCTACCATCACAGTGCTTGTCTCAACCTTTTGGCACAACCTCAATCATAATTATGTAAAATTTTGAACCGTAGTGGCAACATGGTGTAGGCTATATTTCTCCCATTAGCAAGGCGGTGTGTGCCAAAGCTACTATAAGTCAAAGGATTGAATCATGCTAAAGGCAGATATTTCGGGCATTTCCTCTTGAAGCCCATAGTCTCTCCACTGCTAATTTCATGCCTTTGAAACCTTTCAAACATTCATATGTACCAGCATGTACTTCAAAGTAAACTGCTTCTTAGACTTAGAGCTCTAGCTTGCTCAATATTTGTAGCTGTATGATAATATTACACCAATGTTTTCCACCACTACAAGCATGCAACTATGTTTTATGTCATTTGATTTGATGTACAAATTATTAGAAATGTGTGTTAATCTTTTGGCTGTGACAGCATTGCAGAGTAAACTATAATTATAGTTTCACACTTTATTTACAATTCTAGATACTTATGTATTCATTTGTGGAGCGCATGCGACATGCACTTCATACTTGAGAAAATCTATAGTATTTTTCATTTCAGCTTTTGATATTTAGCTGTGTGTACATGTGATGTAAGCTGTAACTGTCACTGTAAAAGTATTGATTGGTGCCTGCTTAATTAGACTGCTCAAAATTGTAGCTAACCACTTATACTTTGATGGGAATCGATTTTCGTCTTTAGAGCTAGATCTTAATACAGGCCTTTTCTATTTTGGTAACTTTTATTTATTTTTTTTTTAACAACACTATGTTAGTACGTTTTTGGAAATTTGACTTTTTTACCCAGCATAACTGTGTCGCCATAAGAGCAGCGTCTCTAATGCCCCAGCAGACAATTACATTTCAGTATGTTTCAGGTGCTTATCACAAATTCAAGCATTGCCTGAATCTGGATACCCATTTTACAGGTGGGTGGACTGGGGAGAGCTAGGGTGAATTGCTTTCCCAAGGCAATTGCAACATGGCATGGTCGAGAATCTAACTTGCGCCAGTCAAATAACATGTCCAACGGGCGTTTCATTCATCCAAAACACATTTATTAATTTAGTAAATTCCACAAAGTTGAAGATAACAAACAAAATAGATCTAAAGATTTCTCACATAGATCTAGTGTTGGTTTTAGCTTCATATTCTGACGTTCATTGACATTATAACCCAGCCTTATAGTAGTTAACTTAGACCTGATATAGGGAACTTTCAAAAACAAAAAGATTTTAGAGAAGCAATTTATTCATCAGGTTAATTCCCTTTGCTACATGCTTCAAAGAAAACCTCAAAGTATTATTTTTACTTTTTGTTTTGAATAGACAATGATGAACTGATTGATTCCCACAGTGCTAAATGACTTCTATTACGCCTGCAATTCGCACCTAATTACCACAACAAAACAGTTCGCTTTTTTATCTAAATGTAAACATGTAGAGTTGCAAAAGCAAATTGAATGACGCGATTAACCATTCAGAGTCACTTCATCACTAAAAACGTTTCGTACTTTTCTTGATCCCTAGATCTAAATTTAGACTGAGCCAATAACAGTGGCTCTCGGGACTCTATTGTTTACCTCTGATCCGCTGTGAGCGGCTGGTGGCACTTAGTCAGTTAAGTTATGATAAATATTGCAATTTTTATCAGTTTAAAGTTTAAAAGCCCATATTATTATATTATTTACAAAAATCAACGGCTTGTGATTTATTTTGTTAATTCATTTATTTATTTGAAGGGATGGAGGATTTAGGGGTACATGTTGTCAGATATTGCAGATGCCTTCAATGATCACTGTTGCATTCTTTTCATCCTAAGATTCATGCATAATGACAAAGACCTCTTGTTATTGTTTTTGTGCATATATTACTGAATAAATCACCGGTAACCACTTCGGGTAGCAAGATTTTTACAAGCTGCATGCCTTTAAAAAAAATAATGATGGGAACTGAATTAAAAAAAAAAATAAAAACGAGAGATTTTTTATCAAGATGAAAAAGGATAATTTAAGACAATCATATTGTTCGTTGCAACAAGTGACTTGCCATTATTTCATTTTCTTTAGATTTACTTGCAATTTGATAACCACAGACGTATATTGTCTAGCTCAGTTTTAGATGTTGTCTGATTTGCCCACATTTGCAACGAAATTGTTCACTCCTTTGTTTTTGTAGAAATACCACAGTACTCCTTGTCTCAAACGCTTATAATTGTCATGGTGCTGCATACAATTCATTCTTAGATATATCATCAGTTGGTGCAAAACTGTGCCTGGCCAATTATTTTGATGAACTTAGCATTGAGCACCAATGTCTGCAATGTGTATGCTGTTAAAAGAAGTTTTGTGCATCACAAAGTTGAACTCTTGAGGTGCCGATGAGAATTTATGATACAGTATTTGGTCAAATGTATATGCTTAGATTTTGTATTTTTACTCTGTTCAAATGAAAATATACAGTTGCGTTTTTTTTTGCAAAATATTGTTTGCCTATGTGGCAATGCCACAAAACTAATTGACATAAATAGAACGTAATTTTTTAATTAAAAAGTAGTATTGCTGTTTGTCAATTACTCATGTCTCATGTAATCAAAATACTCAATCATAGTTATACAGCTTGTCAAGCCATTAGGCCTGCTTACCGTGTACTAGGTATGCCACATCTTTCCAAATAACTCTTACCATCTTGTAAACAAAATGTTTTTATTTTATGATACAATGCGATTGCAGTTAATTTGTACACATTAGACCTACTGCCCTATGCAAGATGTAAATTTTGTTTTTTTCATTTGTTTTTTTTGCAAATCTCCATGCATGCTAAGATATATGGTATATACATTCTTATAGTTTCTATGGAAAATGCCTGAAATGTTTGTTTTTTTGTTTTTAATATAAATTTTTATAACAGCTCTATTACAAGTGCCTGTAATTTTTATTCTGGGTGTCAACCAGCACTTCAATAAATCAGCTTTACCTTCAATGCGTTCTTTTTTTTCTTCTTCAACACTTTTCTTGCTCAGTCTTATAAATTTCTCACTGCAAGAAAAGTTTAACACAGTGCAGTGCATAAAATAAATACAAAGAAATAAAAATACTGAATTCCGGAGTAACAGCAAGGATACCATTGCAGAAAATCATGTTCTTTGACAAAATATTGAACACTCGTAAGCAAATTATGGAAATCTATTGAGAAACAGGAAAGTTGTTGATAAAAAATCAAAACAAAATGACGCATAAATTATTTCATTTGAAATGACTAAGTTTTTGTAAAACAAATTTGATAAATTAAGCTATTGCTCTGAAACCACTTTTTAGCAATGATATTCAATAGAGGAATCTTTGATGGCAAAGGTGATAAAAGATTGAGTGTTTATGAATCAGTTCTGTTCTGCGCATGGTGCTTTTTCTCTCAAAGGACCAACCATTTTGGACGATTTGGTAGAAATTCCATGACTTTTTCTCATTTTTTAAATTCATTTTGTGCAATAAATAAGTATTTTTATGCTTCATGATATAATTTATCCATTTTTTTCAGTAGAAAACCAAAGTTCATTATAAAAATGTAAAAATTTACAGAGAAACGAGCTTTTAAACAAATGTATTGTTATCAGAATAAAATTTTCGATTTTCCCATAGGTGGCCTTCTGAAGGATTAGTATTTTCCTAAAGTATCAAACATCTGTATCATATCTCTGGTGATCAACCCAACCCAAATGAGTTGGATGTTGGAAATTCTTATTTGAGAAAAGCACTTTCTAAATAATTTTTTATCCTTTTTCTCAATGAAATTAACAAAAGTTTCAGTTTTGTGTTCCACAAAACATTGATAATTGCGTCAATTTTCAATGAAATCACCAAAGGCTGGCTATTGTGCAATTTTCAATGTTGGGAAGTTAAAAAAAAAATGCACCTCTCAAACTATCACTGCCTTGTAATGTTAAAATAGTGTCATCTGACTGATTGCAATATCTATCAAAGAGAAGTTTAAAGTATGTCCTAGGTGAAAAGAGGAATAAAAAAAAAAGAAAGATTTGTTTTTAACAAGTAAACATTGCGCTGGTATTATATATTTCTGAGCTAAACCCATGAGAGGCTTTGGTGTACCTTATGAAAATTTTTGTTACCCTGTTCTACCCTGGCTTGAGAATATTAAAATCCCTCATTTATAAATTACGGAAAGGCTCTTTAAGCAAAGTGGAGGAAAATAAAGAGAGGGGTGGGGGGGGGGAGAGATGTTTCTTAATCATTTGGACTCCCACTTGATTACAAAAGAGGGATAATACCAATAGTTTGAATATGGTTCTTGTTAAACAAGCATTAATTTTTGATTATTCAGTCTCAAATCATTTGGACTCGACTGCTACCATGTTCAACCAATATGTTCCTAGTTTCATTGGTTCATCATTTGAGTTTTCTCTTGTCATACAGACTGTTGTAAAAAAAATAAAAGCTATTAAAGTTTCTTCAGAATTCAGATAAGAAGAAATATGTATTGCAACATCTATAAACGTTGATATTAACTAAAATATATTGTGTAGATGTATAGTTTACGATAGTAATCACTTCCACAGCATCATGAACAATAATGATAATAATAATAATAATAATAATAATAATAATAATAAAAGTAATAATAACGATACTAATATTATAAAAATAACAATAATGATAATAATAGTTATAAAAATAATCATAATGATAATGATGATGATGATGATGATGATGATGATGATGATGATGATGATGATGATGATGATAATATCAATAATAATAATAATCCAAATAAGAATATACGATACATAAGTTTAATAATCCACATACTTATAAATATTAATAATGGTGAAAAAACACACACGTATAAAGAGAGAAAAGAAAAGGTGCATGGTGTAATAAAATATTGTCTTTAATTTCTTGATAAAATCATGAATAGAAGACTACAAAAAATGCAAGAAAAGAAAAAGCACTTATTTTCTTTCAAAAAACCAGAATAAATCACATCGTCTCTCAGTCAGAAAAAATAAATTCTTATGTTATGAGACCTTTGACTTAATTAAACATATCCTAGCTGTGTAATAAAATCTTTGATTATATCTTTTTGTCAATTCTTCAAAATTTTTACAAAGATATTCAATCAAAATGTTCCAATATTTACTTATTGTCAATGTATTAGGAATAAAATGCTCGAGGTCGGCCTAATTGCTTTGCAAACTATCGTAAATGCATAATAACGTTCTGAAGTTTTTAAATAAAATATCATATTCACACGGACATACAGACACNCCCCCCCCCCCATTCAAAAAAAAAAATGAACTAAAAATAAACAAAAAAATCCAACAGTTTAAGTTTAAAGGATTCATTAATTACTCATCATCACACTCCTTGATTATCAAAAAACCTGATCCGTAGTCTCAAATCTCACATTCCTAATCTGGCAAAGTTAACACTTTGCCAAATCATAGAAAAGAACAAAAGAGAGTATTTAAAATACTCAATATTCGACTTTTATAATAAATCAATATTGGTCAGCATTATTACAGAAAGAAAGACCTAGATTTCCTCGAATACTCGATGAATCCTGTTTGTTGTTTTTCTAATTCAAAGCTACTGTAGCAAAAAAAAATTTAAAAAAGGCACATACATTGTATTTAACTAAGAATCAAGATTTGGTTCTTGAAAAGGCCTCGAGCCAGTCTTGATAAAATTAATTAAGCCATTAATCTTTAAAATAATTAATATAAATTGGTGGCAACGTGGTCTAGTTGTAGACGCTTGGCTTTCGGACAGAGAGGTCTGAGGTTCGAGTCCTGCTTTCGGCAGGTCAACGTTTAGTCCTTGAGAAAGGCTATTTACACATTTTTTCTTCGCCGCACTCATGCGTTAAAGGAGTACCCGGCTATAGGCAGTGAAAAATGTTGTCAGTGTGCTAGAGTGATGCGCTTTATTAGCTGCTCCTCTGTGAGTTCAGAAGGTGATTTGGTTGGTATTGGCCTGTCGGGGAACCCATGTAAAGCGCTTAGAGCACATTAGTGGATTAGGCGCTTTACAAAAACGCTCTTTACTTTAATCTTGGTTAGGCTTGAGAATTCTGAGTGCATTTTTGTCAATATAAAAATTGATCATGCCAACTTAACGGTATCCAATCTGAGTTCATATTAATAAGTATTTAAGATTTCTGAGTTCTTTTTGTCAATATCAAATCATGCCAACTTAACCGAGTTAATAAGCTGAATCTGTAGATGACTATTCACCAATGTCGCTCTTTACAGTTCTCTTCATCGAGTTGGTAACCACAATCAACGATGCCACTGAGGTATCAGGATTAATTTTTATATTGTCAACAACAAAAAAAAAAGGATTCTGAATTCTTATGCCTAACCGATGGTTATTATTTTATATGGATTCATATTGGATATCATTTAGTTGGCAGGATTTAATATTGATATTAACAACAAAAAAAAACTCTGAAATCTTAAGTCTAATCGATATTTAGTTATTTGGATTTCGACTACATATCGGTAAGTTGGCAGGATTTAATATTGACAACAAAAAAAACCAGGAGCTCTTATGTCTAACTGAAACTTATTTGTGTGGACTCAGATTGAATATCGTTAAGTTGTCAGGATTTCATGTTGACGAATAAAGAGCTTGAAAATTTTTAATTCTTATCTACATGTACTCGGGTAGGATACATTTTTAAGTAGGTTTTTAAATTCTAGGTTATATAGATGCAAATCAATACAAAAAAATCAATTCGAAATCAATCTACATGTATAAAAACTTGTGTATACATTTATTACAAAAAGGCTGAGATTGTCAGAGGTGGGCAAATTCAAGCTAGTCTGCTGAGAGAAGAGTAGCCTACTGAGCACCAATAATATGGAATTTAAGCCGATTTAATCGACATACGTGTAGTATGAAACAAAGAGTAACATTATTTTATATTACAAGTGTCTATCTAAGGTGAACGTAGGGTTTATTAAAAACTTAGACTAAAAGAAAAAAACGCCATGATAGATGCTTTGTTGTGAATTGAACACAGTCATGTAGGCCTACATTGCCACAAACAATCGAAAATTGTTTTCCTGTTCGAATGCAAAAAAAAAAAAATGAAGCTAGGCTATTCATTTTGAAAACAGGAAGACTTCCAGAACTTCAACTTTCAGCGCCAAAACAATAGGTCTGTGATACAAGTTTGGAATAGATCTGTGATACAAGTTTGGAAAAAAATGCTTTTTTTTTCTCTTACAATATTAAGACTTGAGCTGAGTATATACCCGTAATAATGGACGAGTAAAATTTTGCACATTTTGAAAACATAGGCCTAAAAAATAAATTATTGCAAGCATTGTCAAAAGGATAGAAAAGATAAAAAAATATAATATGGCAAATGTGATTCCGATGATATTTTCAAAAACTAACACACATTACACATGTACTACCTTGGCAAATCATGCAAGTATTGTGGGACTTGCGTTTATCGCAGGCATTGTTAAGAGATTTTAATGTGTTTTATGGCAAGTGCGTTTCGAAAAAAAAATTCAGGCATTGCGGGGCTTGTTATTTCTTCGAGCTTTTGATACAGCAGCAAGTTAGTGCCTCATGGTATATGAAGCAAATCGTGAGAGGAAAGCAAGCGTTGTGTCGCTTCCCAGACAGGCTTGCCCGCGTTCACGACCTCAGCGAGCAGCCCGAGAACCGTGCCATAGTCTTGTTTACACATCACATCTATGAGGTGCTTTTTAGACGGCAGACCGTAAACGGCCACCTGAGCGACCTTGCGAGTGACCCACGGGTGATGATGGTACAGCGTCTGTCGATACACTTCCCACGCCATGACGGACATCTTCTCTTGCTCCTCTGATAACCGAAGCCTCTCCATAAACTCCAGTATAAACTCGAGGGCCTGGTGTAAACGCAGTAACATCCTACACCCAGACGGCTGCATCCATTTCTGGTGAGTGATCCCCTTGGTTTCTTCGAACTTGATCATCGCCTGCACTGAGCGGTAATGACGCCCTTGCTTCGAGTGAACGTGCTGCTCCACACTTTTGATCTTGCCCTCGATGTCTTTGGCGACGAAACCCAAGAGAGTGCCGGTGAGCTTGAAGAAGCGACAGAGTTCGTGAAAAGCCTTTAGGTAGTCCTCCAATAGGACAGTTTGTTCACTCTCCTGCATGCATTTTTTGAACGAATCCCGAACTAATTCAAGATTAAAATCTTGCTTCTCTGTGTCGTTTTCGAAAACGCTCATCGTGGCTGGCTTTCTTTTCGAAGCACCGAGTAAGCGGTCAAAGTGTAACAGTTATCTACAATGCTGTTAACCTAAGCCAGGTTATTTGCATCTAGCTTCCAAACAGCGTAACGGCAGAAATCAAATCTGTAAAAAGAATTAAAAAAAAATTATTACGTTAGTATGTACTTTACTTTAAAGTTCAGATACATGTTGAAAAATTTATTACTTGACTTTATGTCGATAAAAAATAAAGTAATAGGGCTATAATTTTATAGTATTATCAGCTGAGAAATTAAGAAGAAGGTAAAGATAATCATGAAAAGAAAACTAGCATCTATGCAGAACTGCTTATCAAACTGTCTTGCTTTCTGTACAGCCACAGCGCATTGAACCATTTGGTTTGGGAAGATTCACCTGTCGCCTTTCAAATTACATTTTTTCAAAAATTCGATCAATTAGTTCAAGCTGTTCATTAACCTCGAGAAAACCCAGGCATGGTATTCGCCTCTTTATTTTAACATTTAACACGCATTGTCAACAGCAGCATTAAAGCAACTGTTTATGAATAGGTAGCTCAACTATCGTTCTCTATGGCTGACACGTCAATATCTTCATATGTGAAAAAAAAAGCACACAAAAGGCCCAAAAAAAGTTCTATCATGTTAAATTCTTCATGTAAACACACAGGCTGTTATTTAAGTTGTTTGTTTAAATTATTCAGTTTGCTTGCGGAATTTTTTTAAACAACACACTATTTTCACTCTCCCCTCGACCCTCCTATTTACACACTCACTTATCTAGCTTTTATTCTAACCAATCGATTTTATCCTTCTACCGACCAATCTTATCCTTCTAGACAACACCAACCACAAACAATGAACAAAACTGAAAAAAAAGCGAAAAAAAAGAAAAAAAAAAAGAAAAGTTCCAATAGGATTCATAGATATTCTTATATTAAAATATTGACAGGGAGTGAAGGCAATCTATGCATGATACACCCAAAACAACCGCTTCAATCAATCTACTTTATTGACAGAGGTGAAACAAAAGTATAACGCAAAACAGATATGAATGTGATGATCTTTCATGAGAAAGGCTGTAATTATATATGGGTATTTTCTGACGAACGGTTTAAACTTAAACTAAAGTTTCCAGCAGGCAGGCTACAGAAGCTGTCTTAAACCTCAACAGCAGCCAAATAAAGAAAAAAAAGCATTTCGATCTTTATTGAAGCTTTCGCCAAAGACTGATTTCAAACGCGTACAAGATCCTATGCTTGAATATGAGAAACGTAGTAAACAATCGTGTGAAAAAAAAAGAACAATGGCAAAACACAGTCATGCGAGTGTCTAGCTTGGTTCCTTCGATGCTGCTTTCTCGATGTTTACCACTCCAACTGCGAGCAAGTCAAGTGAAACATCTATGTTACGTAAAGTGTTTTTTTAATCCTTATATGTACATAATACTTTGACTAGCCCAACCTATAATTTTTCAGGTGGCATACAGTGTCTCCGCCATATGTACTACGCTACCAGGGCAAGACTCGTTTCTAGTCGTTTTAAAGCCCTTATTCAGCATTGCTCTAAAACATGGCGTAACAGACGGTAAACAAAATCCTGCCAGGTCATTCGAAGTGTAACGTCTAAAGAGCTATAAATAGTAACGCCTTTGGTAACGTCTTAGATTTCTGTAACAGCGGCCAGGTAAAAGCCATGGTGATGTAACTTATAACCCGACCAAAACATACACCTATGCACTTTCCCTTTCCGTGATGTTCTACAACGAGATCCGGATACCCGTAGTGATTTTTATGTCTTACTCAAATTCTATTTTCTTACACCGGTTTTCGAAATTTCCATCATCACAATAACAACCAGAATTGTTATTATGATTATTATTGATAACTAGTATTATGATTATGATAATTATTATCATTATTATAAATGTTATTATTATTATAAATATTGTTATTATAAATATTATGATTATTATTATTATTATTATTATTATTATTA
>BMAT01001023.1:23111-42619 GCA_019649035.1 Elysia marginata | reverse complement strand
AAAGAGAGAGAGAGAGAGAGAGAGAGAAAGAAAGAGAGAGAAATAAGTCCCTCTCAACAAGTTGGGCACTTTTTAAGAGCATGTCTATCAGGTAAATAGATAACTAAGAACTATACTCAGATAGGTAGATAGATAGGGAATTAGATAGATAGATAGATAAATATAAAGATAGATAGGTAGATAAAAAATGGGATTACCTTGCTTCCTAGTCCTTTGATAGTTGGGAATTCAAGCCGACTCACACAGCTCTAATATTGTAAAGATCAGAAAGATAGGCCTTAATGCAAAATTTACATATAAATATTAAATAGCGTGGAAATGTATGCAAATTCATAGAACAAGGAGGGTAATCCTTGCATTGATAATGCAAAAACGCAAAAAAGTATGCAAAAATTTATGCATTTTCTTATTACTACGGGGCCAGACCAATTAACTTACAGGCTTGTTTGCTTCATGTAGGCTTATAACACGGCTACAACGATATTTTATAGTTTTTAACCTTACCAAGTCCTCATCGTGAAATTCTAAAACTGGATGAGAAAATGAATGATGTAGGTTTAGAATCTCCAAATAATATGCGGGCTCGCAGCAAAAACCTCAAAGAAGCAAACTACTAAAATCAAACTACAATGGCCCATTTGAGGTCACGTCATGCGTGCCCAGATCTTTAAAATAACTGTTAAATACCAAATTTGTGAATCTATGACACTTGAAAAAAAAACTATGACACTGTACAACGACTTGAACCAGGGTCTTTCCTCATCCAGTGTCACCTAGCTGCTTGGTAAAAGGGTATGCTCAGGTCATACTTACAAGATTGCTCTAGGCATATCTGTCGATAAGATTGACTTTCACTTGTAATAATTGCGCACCAACGTCATAATAATTATTGCGATGCATAATCCACGTGAATTACGACTGTTCCTCCTATCAAATGAATAGATTGAATCAGCAACGAGCTCTTAGTCACACCAACAGTTATGATTAAAGAAATGCTAGGGATAAAGTTCAAGATAATAAGACAGTATCACTCGTACATCACAGCACACCCTTTAGCCAACATGGGCCATATCACAGATTCTGTGTAGCATAGTGGCACTGTACAGTGAGTTCCATATTATCCTCTCCCATAATACACGATCTTTAGCCATCGGCAAACAAATCTCCATAACTTAACTCAGTCCATTCCAAGAAAACATTCGTAATACCGGCTCTGTGACCTAGCGGTAAGACACTCGCTCAGAGATCGGGAGGTGTGTGGTTCGATCCCCGGCCGAGTCAAACCGAGGACTTTAAAATTAGTATTAGCAGCTGATCCGCCTAGTGTCTGGCATTATGGATTTAGCTTTAAGTCTGGTCGGCTCGGTGTCAGGATAATGTGACTGGGTTTGGTGTATGCAATCGCTCCTTACATCACAGTGTGGCAGCACGCTTTCAATTGTCCAAAGCGTCGTCTATGATCGAACCTCGACGTTGACTGGGACGTTAAAAAACAAACAAATAAACAAACAAACCAATACTTTCATAGACGTTCACAATCCATCAGATACGGGATACGGCATCAATTCTGTATATTGTTTTAATGGTCTGAATGTTGCGAATGGCATAAAAGCCTTCTAATTCGCTAACTCTTATTGATTATAGAAAATAAATTTCAGTAATACGCGCCCTTCTCCTTGTTTAATGCATTTGTTTTAGGGTTGTATTTGCAAGATAAGAAAAGAATTTTATGATGAATTTTTTAAAACTTCTTCGATTGTGTACGCCAACCTACAATGTTGTCCAAAAGATATCCACTATATAAAGAGCGTGTTGAAGGTTTGGAACGAAAAGGTAATAGGTTTTAGATAACAACACCGTTGTATATGTATAGCAACAGAAAGTGTTATGAATCGATTTAAGATAATAACACAAAGGATTATAAATTGACTTTAAATAATAACAACAACGTTGAAAAACAATAAGAACAAAAATGGCTAAAATTGGCAGTTAGTACATCCCGGTAACAACAACATTAAAGACCAACAACGAAAAAGACTCTAGAAAGTAATAAAATGACCAAAAAGAAAAAAGAAATAAAATAGCCGTGAAAACTTCAACGGTAAAATCCTTTTGTCTTACTCATGAATTTTGAAGTCTCCATGGTAAAATCAGGTAGGATGAAAATTGGTTTACCGACTTTCATAGTAAGTAAAAGGTGATTTCCGTTTAAATGTTATGTCCCCTATAGGCCAGACTCTTTTTATGTATAATTTTATTGATGTCATTATTATGTGATTTTTAAACCAGCCATCAACCTTCTCATTTAAGTAAGAAAGTCACCTAGAAAGGCTAAGCAGAGGCTTTCACCTTGAAATTTTTTTTCAAGAAGCCTAGAAGCGGCATTAATTAAGCTTCGTTTATTTGAGTGACCAGGCTGTAGGCGCCGTAGTTACAACTATATGTCGCGGATTCGAATGATACTTAAAGGAAAACATGTTTCGGCCATTTTCATTTACCTTTTGGCAAGATTCAAACCCGCTACCTTATGCAGCTAGTAGTAGCTAGTAGCTACAAGGCGAAATACTTTGCTTAGCCTCGCTAAAAGACTCCCAAGCTGCTTAAACGGGAAAGTCCAAATCACACCAGAAGCAACCACTGAATTGGAAGCCCAAAGACACTTAACCAAAGTCAACAAACACAAAGACCAAACTATCTATTCTAATTTACAAACTAAAACAAAAATAAACAGAACAAACGTAACATTAAAAAAAATCGCTCTCATGCACCTTGTGTGAAATGCAATCAATATCATGTTTAGGCCTATTGATCGATGGCCTTTGTTCGTCTACCCCAGCATAACGCGCATATCTATGAATAAATTATTATTCCCAAGACCCACACAATCGGCGAAATTGTCTCAACTGCATTAAATGGAGGGAAAAAAATGTTACACATAAAAACCGCCATGAGTGTAAGATTTAAGGTATGAAAACAGCAGGGGATTAAATTAGGTATTGAAGTGAAAATAGCCCAACATGCTTGCCTTCAGCTGGCATGATTTGAACCTCTGACTTACAGGATTAGCTTCGGCACAAACCGCTTTGCCACCCAAAGAAACATAGCTTGTAGCATATCGCCACAATGCTAACGTAGCTTATACCATGTCGCCAAAATGCTAACATAGCCTATACGATGTCGCCACAATGCTAACATAGCCCATACGATGATGCCACAATGTAATCAAGTTTATACCATGTCGCCACAATACAAACAAAGCCTATACCATGTCAACACAATGCTAACATAGCTTATACCATGTCGCCACAACGCTTCTTAAAATGTTTCATGGCTTAGACTCCCTAACCATTAAGAACGAACACAAAGAACAAACTAATTTATTCTAATTATGTGCACTAAAGACGGAACATAAAAAAATCTCTCAAATGCTGCGTTGTGCACAATGCAATCAATAATTTTTTAGGCCTATCGATCAACCACTTCTCGGGACCATCAAGGCCAGTCTCTCATTCGCCAGCCAAGGGAGCAGATAATTAACACAGCTGACGTGACTACATGCATTTATGTCATGGTCGATGTTTATGTAATATTGGAATTCCTGCACAGGAAAATAGTTTTAGTGCACTGCATTTAGGCCAAAAATCGATAACTACGAAGTAAAGCGATTATGCACTTGCGCGTTCCTTAGTTATTACGGGGCCTAGATAGCTCAGTTGGTAGTGCCTTCGCTCCGTGGCCAAGAGGTCGCGGGTTCGAAACACAGCCGAGCACAGTCCGGGCCCCTACTGGTTGGGTCGGTGTCAGTATAATGTGACCGGCTGAGGCTAAGTCATGGTATCCCCGCTAGTCTCTGGGTGGCAGCCCGTAAATTGTCATTGGGACCCAAGCCCTGAGAGCACCTTTGAAGTGGAATTGGGCTTGTAAAAATACCCTTCAATCAATCAATCAAACCTTAGTTATTACATCCGGTAGGTCTATGGTCAGGAGTTGTACCGTACTACTAGTACCAGTAGGCCCTATAACTGTATAATGTTTGAACTCAGCTTTAACGTATCTTGTGCAATTAAATTAGAGAAAATGTTTTGTATTTTGAAATCTAGTTTTAGTTTCAGACACAACAACCTCGAAAAATTGTGTCTAGAAGGAGCTGTGGAGGGCAGGAGAGGCAGAGGCAGACCAAGAAGGAGATGGACTCAAGACATTTCTGACTGGCTTGGCTTTTCTGTAAGGGAAGCCAGTATACTTGCGCAAGACAGAGACGGTTTCCGCTCAGCTGTGTGGGAGGCTACGTCCTACAAGGATCCGCCATGAAGAAGAAGAAGAAGTTTTAGTGAAATGTCAACCAAGTTTGTAATAGGACATTTTATTTTGATTCTATATTAATTTTTTGAAAAATTAACGAGTGTAAACAAGTATCCTCGGTGGAAATTTTAACTGTTATTATTCTGTTACAGTTACGTTTACAGGCAAAGAGAGAAGTGCACAGAACAAGAGTAAAACAGAGAAGAGAGAGAGAGACAGACAGAGCTCAGACAGAGACAGAGACAGAAAAACAAAGAGAGGGATCGACAGATAACATAACCGAAGGAAACTGAACACGTAGAGCAAACACGTCTATTGGTACCAAAAATTTTAAGATTTCGGGAGAGAGTCAAGAGAGAGATAGAAATAGAGAGATAAATAGAGCGAGTGAGAAAGAGAGAGAGAGAGAGAGAGAGAGAGAGAGTGAGAGAGAGAAAGAAGACAGACAGAGAAAGAGGCAAAGACGGCGGAGGAGAGAGTGAAAGAGAAAAGAGAAGGAAATGAATTTTCCGTTTTTCCATATAAAGCTCCAGTATATCTCCACAAAAATAACAACACCATAATCATAATACAACAGCGAAAAAGTAAGGCTCAATTCTGTTTAGAATTCTATTTATTGAATAATGTAATTGCAACAACGTTAAATTTCTACCTTATCAAAGTTGACGTCATTATGATTTTAATTATATTATTTTAAGGCACAATAATTAACCAAATATTAAAAGGTAATAAAACTAATCTGAGAATAATAATTGTAATCGAGTAAAATCATTCCTTCTTGTTGTTTTCCATGTTAAACCACAAGGCAGTATACCAGTGTAGAAACAGACTTGTAGTAAAAAAAACACCACTTCGTGGATATCTTGAATGTTCGAAACCCTTGCCATTTTAAAATAGATTCTCTCTTTTATTAGCTAAAAATCAACAAAAATGTAGGCAATACTGATGCAGGAAGTACAATACCAAGAAAGGGTTTTCCAAAAACATCAGACATTCTATTGCAAAGAAACTACCGATGTTAATTTACGACTGAAATACTAAAACCAAACAGTGTAAAAATTGTCAGATCTACTGTACTCAATAAAATAATTATCAGTTTTAATTTATCATTCTGCAAAAAGAGGGCTGAAGAACAGCTTTTTATTTATGACATAATTTATTCAAAGAAATGAAAGGACTTTTTTATTTTACTATTACTATATTATCCTCATCCTGCAAGAAGAATGCGTCATGCCCTTTGTCCAAATACGGTCTAGAAATCACTACTATAAAGATGAGAGAAGTGTCACAGTCATCGAAGCTTTATAATTAGATCAAATGACATGACAAAGAAAAAAGACCATAGAGATTAAAAATTGTAATGAAAATAACCTGAAGCGTGCAGGCGAATATGGTGAATAATGGTGAATAAAAGTTTTAAAAAATACGTATATACTCGTATTCTTGTTTGCACTATTGTCTTGATGCACACTATAAAAGACATATCGTAATATCACAGAACTGCTTGATGTACATACATTAAAAAATATTATAGTTAAAATTTTGTATTATCAACTTCCAGAGTCTCTATCACTGCTATCAGAAGATACACTGGCCAAACTTAATTTATGGGAGTTAGTGACTGGGTACAAATTGCATTGTTAAAGAGTATGTTTGGTACAAATATTGCCATTAACAAATCTACACAAATTTCCAAGAATGTAAAATACAAGTCTACGATTGTAGGCAATTAAAGCAAGGTGTGCTTTGGTAGCTGCTAAATGAGAACAGCATAAGAAAAAAGCAATTTCGTTTCCCAAGGATGCAACAAGAGTGTTCGAACCCCTATCCTAAAGCAATCATAACCTATGTTATCTACAATAGATGATTTTCAATAATGTTGGAACGTTTTGCGGTTTCGCTAAAAAAAACCTAATGTGTGACTCAATGCACATCACATGGATCAATGAGCGAAGAAAAGCAGAGTTCGGTTAGACGGTGTCAACTGTCATGGGTGTGCCTCCCATCGGAGTTAGACTACGTGTATGAATACACGCTTAGCGAATGCCGAGTTTTGTCACGATTAGTGTGATGTGATGCAACAGTAAGATTGATAATCTATCCTAGACTTTCCCAACATATTCATAAATGTTGCGAAATCTCACTGGAAAAATTTTTTCAAAAGGTGTACGCTGTTAGAAATTTTAAACCTATTTTTAAAGCGAGATTTCCGGTAGGATAACCTTGCTAGGCAACTGTTGATAAAGGGTACAGCCATAGCTAGAAATAGTAAGTGAATATAAGAAACTTTAAACTAAAGAGCGTTCCTAATTTCAAAACCAAACAATGGCATTTTTAGTGCCCCTAATGAAATGTTTTCTTGGTTATTCTAATTATAGAATGCCAGGCTTATATCTACATGTAGTTTACTCGTAAACAATTAGTCTGAAACAAGAGAATGTACCTTTCAGTCGCATGTCCCAGCAAGTACCTAATTAATTATTTTAAAAATAACATTGGGAAGAAAAGAATTCAATTATAACAAGTAAGACTATTTCATGAAGGATCACATAAGTGAGCAAGCTTGAGATTTAGTTCCTAGCTCAGCGTGAGAATCTGACTTAGGTCTGGGTCGGGGCAGGGCTTTGATCTCCCTCAGAAGATGTTTGTCGCTGGTGAAGGGTGTCATGGCAGAAGGTGGGCGCTGGTAGCCTGGGGCACTGCCCTCTACTTTGTCCCAGCTTCTCCTAATTAAGAAATAGAAAATATTTCTTACGTGTATCCTGTTTATTGTAACTACAGTTTGCCCCCAAATGACTATGTATAGCAAAAAAAAAAGCAAGTGCAACAATATGATGGCAGCAAAAGCATCTACTTACGATGGGCAACCAAAACATTAGCAGAAAAATTGACAATACGAAAGAGAAAAACCAAGGATCAAGATTGCAAGCTGGATTCTAATAATGTCAATAATTAATTTTAAGCTAGTGAATGTCAACGATTAAATAAACTTAAAACCTTAAACAATAATCCAACATTATTTATCAGCCACTATGACTCATTTAAAACACGAATACGAAAGAGAAACATTCAAGGTTCAAGACTGCAAGCCAACTTCTGTTGATTCCATCGATAAACTTTAAGCTAAAAGAGACACCGATTACGTAGACAGTAATCTAGCATTGGTCGACCTGCCACTAAGACTTTTTTGAAACAGCGACTTCGAAGACATCGTAGAATTTGGAAACAGACAAAAGATATTAGCAAGAGTCGACTAACAGGATATAAAGGCTACGAAAACGCCACAGACAAGAACTGGAAAGCGATTTCGCCTCAAGTTAAGTAAAAAATCCTTTGATATCCTTTGAAACATTACCCCACCTCTCCCCTTCGCATGGCGCTGAGTACACACATTTATTTTCTGCTATAACAACGGGTAGAAAACATCTAGGGTAAAGCTGAAGCAGTCATAGAGGAACATCAAAATGCTCGTTAAGCTTATAAGAATAAACTAAAACTCTTAGTTGTTTTTTATTTTTTTTCATAGACAATTTCGAATGTCAATGTTCTCTTACCTTGTGAGCCCAGAGCCCAGCTTCTCGTGATCGCCAACCTCTCTGGAAGGTAGACAGTTGAGAACCACGGATGGGTTCTCCCAAACAGGATCGATAACTGTGTAAGACAAAACCCCACCATCCTCGCAGCCCACCAATACAGTCCGGTCATCAGGGCAGACATGGACAAGACAGATGGTCGAGTGGACATCGCACTGGGCAACGGGCACTCCATCCGCCATCCGCGTAGCCAGCAGGGTTGATCCATGATAGTAAATGATAATTGTGTCGCGGAGAACAAAGGTCCGTGGAGGGTTAAGAGGACTCGACAACTGGCCGACGAAATCCCCGTTGGGAATATGAAAGATGTTGGACTGCTCGTCTAAACAAAACATGCAGTCCTTGGAGAAGATTAGTGGATTTGAGCCCACTCCGAGGCTGGGTTTCGGGAACGGGATACACAGCTGAGCGAGATTCCCCGTGGCTGCGTCCAGAAGGAAGAACCCATAAGGGTAACCTGGTGCGACAGTGCCGCTGCTACTGCTTGCGTAGCCTCCATCACTGAGGTCGTCATCAGGAGAGGACTGATGGTCCTTGCAGGAGAATATTGCTGCAACAAGGCTTCTGTTAAACTGAGAGCACGGCCAAACTTGGAAAATGTCCTGGAGATGCTCCTCAAATTTCATACTGACGGCATCGCAGACGGTCACTTTCATACCGCGCTCCATATCAAAAACATATATACAAGGCTTGGGTTTAGCGGAAAAAGTCGGGGAAGAGGAACCCACAGAGTTTGCATCGTCACTAGTTGACAAGGTCGAGCGGGCCTCTATGGCCGAATTAATTACCAGAAACTGGTCGTTCTCCGTGACAAACGGTTTGGACCGAATAGTTGTAACAGTATGCATGTACGCGTGTTCATAAAACTCCCCGTCAGCCGTATGGAGAACGGATATATAAAAAGGAGACTTGTAAGACGCGTCTTTCTGTGCAAGCATCACAATGCCTTGCTTGTTGTTCATACTGACGCAATATCCGGCCACGTTGCCCACTTCCATGACCACCCGCCTCTCGGACAAGTTCCAAAGCTTGAACGCCGTGCCCTTCAATCGGGGTTCCGTGCTGACCAGCGCCCAGTTGCCGTTAGGGGTTATGGCGAAGTCGAGAACAGGATTGTCGTGGGTGAGCAGATCTACCATGGAGCCATTGGCCATGCTGATCACCCCGATCTCATCACTGCGCCGGCACCGAACAAAGGCTAGGCGGCTGTCTGACGTCAGCCGGAACTCGCTGATGGAGTCTGTCAGTTTGTCTGGAGTATTGACCTTTCGCACGGCAGCATCAATGTTCCATACCTATAGGGGTTTGTGAGAGGGGAGGGGGTAGATTTATAGAATCACCGGAATAAATTTTTAAAAGAAATATTATTTAAACAAACTTTCTTATAATTTTTATCCGTATTGGTACAGCACTTACTTCTGAAAGACTGGCAAATTAAAAAGCAATAACAGTAGACAGAGAATTCAAAAAACTGAATTATTTGACTTTTCAAGTGAAGCCCAGAGCAAAATTTACTTGAAGTTAGATTTTTTTATTAGTTTCATTCAAAGTACAAAGGTAGGCATAGCTTGGCGAAAACAATGCTGAAAAGCCATAATGCTATTTCAGAAATATTAGACGACAAGAAACAGAAAAAAAAGTTGTTAGTAACCAAGTGGTACACTATGATTTAAAAAAACAAGCAGAACAATCTTAGAAGACAGCGGGAGAAGACTTAGGGTATAACTTTCCAACTATATTGAAACCCACCTCTATGTTTTTACTGCCTCTCATGTGTGTGAGCACCTGGCTTCGGATTTTGGAAACGAGCAGGTCTGTGATAATTCCTATAGGTGCCTGTATTGATGTGACGAGATTGCCACTGGAGATCTGCCACACATACACGTTCCTACGGATATAAATAAAAAAAAAATGAATAAATATTCAGATCTCAAGTCCGATGCGCTAACCACTCTGCCACGCTGCCATAGGGCGTGGTGAGTCGTTAAGGGTCTTATTTAAAGGAGCATGTGGAGAAATTGTTAATTTCATGAAAACGAAACCAGAAAAAAAAATTACAATTTATTCGGCAGACGAAAGTAAAAAAAATCGCTTCTCAATAAAAATAGAGTCAACTGTTTAACACGTAAAAGCATAACCTCAAGTAAGACCTTTCACTGCTTAGATTCAAACGCAAACTTGACGATGAGTTCTCAGAATTAAAAAAATCAGCATCAGTCTAGACACACACACACACACACACCATTGCATGGTTAAAATATATATTTGATTGAGAGATTTTAAGGTATGAAATAGGCAGTGGAGAGAAGAAAGCTTTTTTTTTTGGGGGGGGGGGGATGCACGAAATATGCTCGTCTAAGTATGATTCGAACCTTCGACTTATAGTAGCTTCAGCTCCCATCGCCTTGCCACTGAGAGAAACATAGCTTATACCAATCGTCATTACGCTTCTTATAAACTGTAAACTTCTGTGCTTCTGTAAGCTTGCGCGTCTGATATACTGTTACTAGAAATGCTTATCTCTCTAAGATTTGTCATGATTTCAGATCTTTTTCCTCTTGGAACTTAAGAGTTTTTTTTTCTAATGTTTTCAGACTTTTTGCGTGTTATTAGTACACAATCATTCAGTTATTTTTTTGTTTAAGTTCTGCTCTCAAGATTTTTTCTAGGGTTCGTATACATCCGCGTCGTACAAATATGCACGATACGTTTGGGCCAAATGTCATGCTGGCCTGCAGATAAAACAAATAAAATAGAGCGCATTTATATAGCAACTTATTCACTAAATTTCTCTAAGCTTTTTACATGATTCACCAATAGGCCAATACCAACCATATTAATCTTCTGAACTTACAGAGAAGCATCAAATAAAGCGCATGAGTGCGGCGAAGAAATGTGTGTAAATAGCTTTTCTCAAGGACTAAACGTCGACCTGCCGAAGCAGGACTCGAACCCCGGACCTATCAAACCGAAAGCGGAGCGTCTACCACCAGACCACGACGCCAGACTTTGCCTGCAATCTGTCAACACAGACGCTGACAAGTTGGTTAGCGTTATGTCACGCAGTTAGATCACTGTGTCACTTTTTATGACTGATTGTAAGTTATAAAAAAATAGGGTTAAATGTTTAATATTTTGTTTGGTTAAAAAAAAAAACCAAATCACCATTCTCTTGAAAAAGCACAATGAGCAAATATTGCTTCTCCGGCTGTGTATTATTACACTGATAAAAGGCTTGTAAACGAATTTTGTTTGAAAACGAGTACAATGGAGTTCGCATAAGATAAGCCCTCTTTAAGACGAACTTTGGTTTAATATAAACTAGATTTTTGTTTGTTTTTCTTTTTTTTGTTTGTTTATAATCTTCTTGTTGAACAGTGAGGTGGTTTGCAATTGCTTTCCTCGTCACCTTTACTTTGGCCGAGTTTAAAGAGACCTTGCTACCCATCAAGTGCTGGGTTGGTTGGTTGTTTAAATTTTAACGTCCCAGTCAACTACGAGGTTATATCAGAGACAGCGATGAGGACAATTGAAAGCATGCTGCCATGTAAGGAGCGCTTGTGTACACCACACCCAGTCACATTATCCTGACACCGGACCGACCAGACTTAACACTAAATCCATAATGCCAGACACTAGGCGGATCAGCTGCTGATACAAATTTTAAAATCCTTAGTTTGACTCGGCCGTGGATTGAACCACGCACCTCCCGATCTCTGAGCGAGAGTCTTACCGCTAGGCCACAGAGCCGGACTAAGTTCTGGGTAGACACAACGGAGCAAAGAAAATTTTGCCCGGACTGAAAATCGAACCCTGGACCTATCAGATAACTGCGGACCGCATTACCGATTGCGTCACCGCCAACCTCTACTGCTTAATGTTAACTGCGAATCTGTGAATAAAGAGATGTCTATCTCAATTAAAAGGATTCCACTCTACCTAAATATCGTGCCCACAACAAAGTCGCTGTCTTTTGTGAAATCAGCATGGGTGAACTTCATCTGTACGTAGTGAGCTTTGGGCAGCCTGAATTCCTCTGGCACTGACTCGGGCTTCGTGAAGGTAGCGATGATCTTCTCCAGCCCACGGTGGTAGACCAGCAAGTGAACGTCTCCGCGAATTAGGAGAAGTTGGTCGTTGGGAGAAATTTTCAGACTGCAAGTTCAAAAAAAAAAAAGAAGAAAAAAAAAGGTTTGAGAGCAGGAATGAGAAAAAAATTGAATCGATCCAAAATGTCTTTCTAATAAGACAGCGGGCTTACCGTTCAATTTTTCACCATAAAAATAAAAACAAAACAAAACAAAACAAAACAAAACAAAATGAAAGTGATTTTCCTACTATTATCATTACGTAAGATAGCAAATATAAAGATAAAATTTCATTAACTTTTTTCTGTAATTAGGCTTTATTTAAAGTTTTGAGTGCATTAAAAAGACTTAGAAAGATGAAGAGAGACAGCATAACACAAAAGGGAGGAAAAGAGAAAAAATATAATGCTACAGTAAGAGATTGATAGACAGAGATCTTTGCAGACTTTAAGAAAGATGCACAGATAAATACGTATAAGAAGCGGGACATATAAATAAGTAAATTAGAATATAAGTAGTAACACAGATAAATTTGTTAACTAGAATATAAGTTACTGAACGGATAAATAGGTAGATTAATAAATTAGTTCATGATGGAGAGAAAGTACAGGGGAAGAAATGAGAGAACACGAACGAAGACATGATGAGGGCTTGAGATGTCTTGACGAAATATCTTAAACAAATAACGGCATAACTTTTGACATAAATTTTCATGACAACTTTAAGAGACGGAGAGAGAGAGAGAGAGAGAGAGAGAGAGAGAGAGAGAGAAAAGAGAGTCTATAGAGGCCTTATTTCCACTCGTACTCTCTAATACTGTCTCTTGGCATCTTGTCCTCCAGCACTGCCCGGTACGTCATGTCCACACTCTTCCCGTTCAGGTGCATGATGGTCACTCGCGTGTCTTTATCGTTACTGAGGAAAGCCCGCAGACCATCCCTAGTGAACAGGAGTCTGGAGGGCGTGCTGCCGATGGGCACTGTCAGAAGATGTTCAAGCGAGTAAAGATCGTAGGCGAGCAGAAAACCGTTGGAGTTACAGAGAACCATGCTGCCGTTAGGGCTGATGGTGCAAACATTCGACTTGCCGTCCAGGGCTACGATGTGGAGAATTTTGCCTGCAAGTGTTTAGAGTAAGACAGGATGAAGTCAATTTCTTTCTAAATTTAAAAAAATATATATTATAGTCTTCCACCGCTGAAGGCAGTCTCAAGACTTTACATATTTACCCCAGCAGGCTTATTCACACCAAATCAAATTCAACTCACATTTCAGAGCATTATTGCACGGCTGCCTGTTAGGCGCTCAAATACTAACATTCTACAAATTTTAAGCACTGCCTATAGCCAGATACCAATTTTACAGGTGGCTGGACTGAGGAAAATGTAGACAAATTGCTTTCCTAAGGCAGCTACAGCACGCGTCGTGGTCGGGAATCGAACCCCCGACCGCCGGATCACAAGTCCAACGCGCTAACCACTGTAGCCTTATTTTCTTCTAATGTACGACACTGTTGCACAGTAACAAATCAAGGCAAAAGAGATAGAGATTTCCCAATCGATTGTTCAAAAGGGTACAAAAGGTGTAGCATTCTATAGCTTACACAATGAATGTAAAACGAATGAAACAAAAAAGAAAAAAAAACAACGAATAAAACAAATTATAATCAAAGGCGTAAAAAAAAAAAACGAATTCTTTATTTTATATTCCACCCTTTTCCATGTGTATAATTATAATGAGCTTTCTTAGACAATGGCACTTTTGGTAGGATCAGGCAATCTGACGGAGACAAGAAACAGGTCAAGGAAGAGAGGGAGAGAAAAAGAAAGATAAAAAAGACAAAAGATAGAAAGAGATAGATAGATATCTAGTAATATCCAATGACAGCTAAAACCGAAAGTAATCCTGAAATAAAGAAATGTGAAATAAAATCATGCACACCAGTGCAGTTTGATGTTAGTGATTAAGACCGAATGAAAATAGATTTCTTTTTTGTTCCACGTAAAAGGTTCTGACGTTACTCTCAGCAGGGTCACGTGCATCTTAATAAAATACCATTCACTTCCGTCTTCTCACTTAGAAATTGCGCACTCTTTTGAGTGACACGATTGGCAAAAATATTTCGCAGCATAAATAAAACGTCCTTAGAGCGCTTGTCATACACATTCCCGCACCAGTAGTAAGTATCGCGGAGTAGATAAAGGTCAGCCTTATCTTCATTTCTTAACAGCCTTATAAGTGACAGATAGATTTTCAAAGATAGACAGAAATAGAGAAAGGTGGACTCAGATGCAGGGTAAGGCTGGAAATGCACTATCGTCATGATCTGCACGTTTTCACCCTGGTTTACCATCCAATGTGCAGGTGTAATGGTATTCTCCAATCTATATATTCATAGTGTGATGTTTGTAATAGTTTCACGTCGCATTCCCCTCACTTTCACAGCCCGCCCTAGACGAAGTTGATTTTACCGATGCGGTGAAATCACTCCCTGCAAATAGTATGTTGTGCAAGTTTCAGTCTATGAGCCACCGTTAATTCTAAACAACACATTTTAACTTAGCGTAAATTCTTCAAATTTTAAAGATCCAAACTGCACCATAATAAAGGTGTTTTCTTTACCCCAGAATCGGATTATACGGCTTTTAGTTTACCTCCCGAATTCTCACAATATTACGGTACAAAAACAAAATGAGGAACATTTGGACCAACCGAAATCTAATTATTTTTCTCATGAGACAGATTCTCTCGCCCTTACCCGTCGGGATCTCACAGATGCAGAGAACACTGTTAGTGATAGTGACCACGGCACACAGGCGATCGTTGGTGACGGACAGCGGGCCTTTCTTGTACAAGCTGGACTTGCCGTCAATGTGGTTCATCATGATGATCTGCTTCAGAAATGCCCCAGTTGCGGTTTCGTGGATCTGTGCGACAAGATATGTAATCAAATTAGTAGGTTTGTCATACTGCTTGATCCTTTTAAACAGTGTATAAATTGGTCAATGTCTCTATAATGGATTTTATGTGTATAAAAAGGCTATATTCAACACAAAACCTTGAACTAAAAAAAAAAAATTGCGAAATGAAAGATGTTTTGGGGCTGTTCCATGAACGTTAGAAAATTCTTTAAGAGTAGATCCCTTGGGCAATGATGGATAATCATCAGCACTAGATGTATTCGAATAAACTACCTCGCTCACAGAAGAATTCGCTAGCGAGCCCACCTTTTGAATTTTACACACAAGAGAGGTTAGTCCTGAAATAGCCCCATAGCGGCGGATACTAGTTATTCATACAAAATACTGCAAACACAACTAAGTCACAACCAGTATTAAAATTTTGATGGCCGGCTCCTCGTAAGCAGGATTGGATGGTTCCGATGCCCAAAAGCAAACTTGATCATCAGCGTGAAGCAATGAAAATACCACTCTGATAATATCAAACTGTGCATTAAATAAACGACTGCTTACATTAAATATTCACTCACTTTTATGGCTTTCTCAGTCACGTGATCAACGATGACCAAGTATTTCCCATTGGGCGTGATGTAGAGCTCTCCATTCGAGGCAAACACAGTGGCTTTCAGTTCCCCCGTGAGCAGATCAAACACATTCACATACGCATCGTCTCTCTTCTTGCACACCAACAGTCTCTCCTCACCGCCATTGTTATTATCGTCAAGCACATCCCCACGCACAAAGCAAAAATGTTCCATCTCATCGGGGGCGGCCAGCGTAAACTGCAAGGAACTGCCAGGGACTTGCAGGTATGGGAAATTGGGTACCAGCGCGCAGTGCCTCAGGCCATCCGTGTCGCACTGACGAATCAGAGAGCGGATGTTGGGATGGGTTTCGTAGTAAGGCAGAAGATGGCCGGTAATTTCCGTGGGCAGACTGTTGATGTCTCTCTCTACGGTGTGTTCTGAGACTCGCAGCGCCTCCTCCACAAGGCTCACCTCCTCGCTGGGGTTCAAGGCCAAATCGGACATGATATGCTGTAATATAGAGAACCATGATACCATTTTTGATAGAATGATAATTAAAATCGCGAAACATTTGAAAGGCCCATATCTCCACTCAAAATGTCATGTAACCGGTGCCAATAAGATAAAATAATAATTTATTGTCCCAAAGGATATTTCGTGCAGCACAGTATAAAACAGCAGTGCCATAGGATACATCAAAAATGTGAAAATGAACCAAGTAAATAATCAACTGATATAATTACACATATAACTTTAAATAATAAATTTGTGGTGTTATCATAAAATGACTTGGATACATATATAACTAATGACACGTTTTTTAGAAGTAGAAATATAGGTTATGTGTTTAAAGTATCACAGGCCCAATGAACCGATTTTTTATTTGTATGCCAAATAAAACCGCAACAATAACATTAAAGCTGTTACCTGTAATGAAAGTGCTTTGATCTTGTTATAGAGCCACTCGTAATTAAAAAACACCAAAGAATTCAACTCTTTGTAGCGACCGGCCAAATCTAGATGTCGGGGGACCTGATCGTACATCCGCTTGTTGAAACGGACAGCCCCAGTCCCGCCGCCTGCGCTTCCTCCAAAGGTTAGAGGTTGGGCAGGAACTTTTCTGTCCGAGTTGTAAGAAGCGACCAATTGTCTCTTGCCACCTAAAACTGACACGGGTTTGGGTTTTCCAGCCCAAGTGCCTAAGAAGTAGTCCGCTAGCGTGGAGTGGATGGAGGAGACTACGAGCTTGTCGGTGAGGTACCGTGATCTCACTGCATCCACAAAGCTGTCGTGCTGCCATCCCGCTACAGTGACCCCATCAGCATCCTTGTACGCCAAGAAAGCCTCGACGTCTTGTTTCAAAGCCAGCCATTTTATGTAGGGCACACGTCTTATTCGTGGGTGGAAGTCCTCGTTGTAGATCTCATTCAGCACGTCCTCGTCCAGGGACAGAACATCCTCCATTTCACAGTCGCTCAGTCCAGTTGAGGATGCTACCATGTAGGCGAACGCCCTGGATACGAGCATTTTGCCGTGGCGTGACTCGAGTTTCTCGAGCAGACAGTTGATCCCGTCTTCACTGTTGGTAGGTAGTTTGATTTTGTCGGCGCTGTCGAAGGATTTCAGGTCTTTGGCTACGTTAGCGAGAAGCTCAACATACAACGGGAGAGGCTCTTTCTCCAAAGCCTCTCTGAAAACTTTCATCTGTGCGTCGGTAAGACCTCTGTCCATGGAAGAGAGAAGCTTGGAGAGTAAGCCCGTACATTCATCAACTGTCGCTGAAGGAACCTCCAGAAAACAGTCAGATCTGTCCGGGAGTATTGCATCCTGGAAAACCAAGGGATTAAGTACAATCTTTCATGCTCTTTTTTCTAAAACCAGAAATTACATTAACTAGTTCTCATAAAATTTTTGTCAGATCTAGATGTTTGTAAAACACCAGTGCCTTTAAATGTCGTCTTGACCTAAGGTTGAAACCTTTATTACTAATCTAAAAATTATCCAGTTTTTTTGTGTGCAAAGCTATGGAAATATATCTCACATACTTAAATATTCTTTCAGATACCGGTACCATTTAAAAGAGGATTAAATCATGAAAAAAGCAAAATTTAGATGGCAACCACTTAAATTGAGCTCATTGGGGCAATATAGGAAAGTACAGGACGGAATTAGAACACTTAAACGATTCGCCTTCAATGTCTTCATAGTGAACAGATAAAGAAATGAAAAAAGCCATTCACAAGTGCAAAAATGAATGAGCCTCAAACCTTAAACTTGTTGAGCAGGCGATACGAGCTATGATGGACGGCCAGAATGAGCTTCACGTGAGGAGGCAGGCGGGCAGGTACCCAGTGAAGACGGTGAGCATCATGATCAGGTAGCAGTAGCTCCAGGTCATCCATCAGAAGAATTAGTCTGGAGAAAGGTCAGGAGCGTTTAGCATTGGTCAGATTTGGTTCGGTTTGGTTCTTTGAATTTTAACATCCCAGTCAACTACGAGGTTATATCGGAGACGGCGCTGGGGACAATTGAAAGCGTGCTGCCACACTGTGATGTAAGGAGCGCTTGCGTAACCCACACCCAGTCACATTATCCTGACAACGGGCCGACCAGACTTAAAACTAAATACCAATTTTTAAGTCCTTGGTTTGACTCGGCCGGGGATCGAACCACGCACCTCCCGATCTCTGAGCGAGTGTCTTACCGCTAGGCCACAAAACCGGTCATTTGCCAGATAAATATATGGATGTGAGGCATGGACAATGTCAAAACAAATTCAATCTAAATTAGATGCTACAGAAATGTGGTTTCTTAGAAAAAATACTCGAAATCCCACGCACCGCAAAGATTTCAAATAATACATTCTTGGAAGAAGCTAACAAATAAAGGACAATGGCTTAAACTTACGAAAACGCCAGACCTCTTCTCTTGGCCACGTTATGAGATGAGAAAAACTCGAATATTTCAGAACAAGTGGAAAGATTCATTGGAAAAGAAGCAAAGGAAAACAAAGGAGAAAGACAGCTTGTCTACAAGGGAAGTTACACGAAAATTTACTTTAAAGGTGAAAAACGAATTGATTAAAAATTTCCTATTGCCTTGAAAACTTGATTTTTTGTACCGAAATAGCCAGGAAAAGATAAGTCTTGTAACAGCTGAATACTTGGTATACACTGCTGGGTCTGAATTTAGATGTTTTTTTTTGCTAGTTTAAGAAGAACCCGACAATAGGAAGTATAAGATTTTGTCAGTATGCTAAAGTGATGCGCTTTAACGGCTGCTGTGCTGTCAGTCCAGAAAAGAAAATAAACTGATTGGAGAACCCACGCTTACAGTTTAGAGCTTTTTAGTGGATTAGGCGCTATATAAAAATACTCTTCACTTTTTTTTATATGGGGATGAGCAAGCGAAGCTAAACACAAAGGTTAACGCCATGCTAATCAAGACCCAGAAAGTAGCAACTATCAACTAACCGGCAGGTCGGTGGAAAAGTTGCTATGAGTTCGGCGAAATACTTGATCAGTTCATTCACATCGATCGGGACCTCGGCTGGAGAAGCCCCAAGAGCGAGGGTGATCTGGCTGCATACGCTGGACAGTAGCTGCTTCAAATCCCTCGATTTTGGTGTGTGTCCAATGTAGCGCAACACGAGCATATACTCGCCAAAGAGAGTGTCTTCCATCTATTGAAAAAAATAAACAACACCACCTGATTCAAATTAAAGCAATTTAGATTTGGTTGGTTGTTTGAGTTTCAACGTCTCTTTTATACTAAAAGGTTATACCAGAGACGGCGCTTGGGACAATTGAAAGCGTGCTGCCACACTGTGATGTAAGGAGCGCTTGCATAAACCACACCCAGTCACATTATTCTGACACCGGGCCGACCAGACTTAGCATTAAATCCATAATGCCAGAAACTAGGCGGATCAGCTGCTAATACTAATTTTAAAGTCCTCGGTTTGACTCGGCCGGAGATCGAACCCACACCTCCCGATCTTTGAGCAAGTGTCTTACCGCTAGGCCACAGAGCCGGTGCA
>BMAT01001022.1:74666-85161 GCA_019649035.1 Elysia marginata | reverse complement strand
CACACAGAGTTACAACGCCCTTTAAAGATTCTTTCTTACAGGTCGACTTGTACGCCCTTGATTTTCTACCAAACGTTTACTCCACTATAAACTTGGTCTTTCTCTCTCTACCTCTATCTATCTATCTATCTATCTATCTATCTATCTATCTATCTATCTTTTTTACGTATTCAAAGTTTATCAGTGTCTTTTATTAGTTTTATTTGGTGTTTATTTATATGGCACATTTTCTTAACTTTAACTAACCCGGCTTCCCCTCCCCCCTCTCTCTCTGTCCTACTCCCCCCCCCCTCTCTCTTTTTGCATGAGTGTGTGTATTCATCTTTCTTTATTTGGTTCATATAATGATCAAATTCTTTCCTTGCTTATTCTTGTCTCTCTATGCCTCTGTCTTTCTGTCTGTTAGTCTGTCTATGTCTCTCTCTTTTTCTGCCTGTCTCTCTCCCTCCCTCTCTCTCTCCCCTTTCTCTCTCCCGACTCATAACCCTTTACAGTAGACCCTATTACGACAATAGGACTTGGAGAAGAGAAGAGAAAGGACACTTATGCAGGTCTTTATTAACCTCTTCACAAAAGACAAGACTGATATTTTCTTATTAATCAAATTTTTATTATTGAGCCAGACATCATCATTTGGAAAGTTTTAGTAATATTCGAGGTTGTACATGAACATTAAATTTAATGCAAACAGTTTTAACAAGTTGCTTTGGTCTTATGTCTGGATTCAAAATTTGCTAAACTCAAATAAAATAATAAAAATAGATGTATTTAGTACCGGGTACGAAGAAAAGACAAAAGCAGTCCGTGTAAAATCCTATTATCGGATTATTGGCCTGTCTCACTTATCATCAAGCTTCCTGCTACAGAGCATGTATGGTTTAATTGGTTATTTATTTTAGTAAACCGACAGAACAAGAGATAGCCGAGTCGGTGTGTTTGTCTGTTTATTTTCTAAATAGGCTATGTTAGAAATTTAAAAGTTAAAATAAACACACGGGAAAAAAACGCTCTCAGTGATTTTCTGGAATCAAACCAACAGCAACCACGATCAACTTATCAAGACTTACCACCCCTTTTTTGTTGGACATTTCCGGGGTTTGTGTTTTGGTAGCGAATTTGCCCTAACCTACCATTGGATCATGAATTAAATAGAAGACTAGTCTATAGTATTGGTCTCTAAATGTAGATTCTCGCTGTAGATACTCTAGTCAGATCCCCTCTATTTCTAGATTATCTCATAAAGACAACAAGCTGAGAGTGAAATATTTCTAGATTTTAAAGGTGAGATAAAATCCTAAATCTAGTCATTCTAGATCTAGATCTAGTATAGATAGATTAGATCTATCATTCTATGGGCCAATATTGATTTAGGGTCTCTGAATCTAGATCTAGATACTAGACAAGGAGAAGAATCTAGAATATTATCTAGAATACCTTAATATTAATCTAGAGGCTACCTAGGTCTAGATACTGTAATCTAGGTTTGCAAGAATCAGAAGTTCGATTCCAAATTTCGTTGCATAGGCCTATAATCTAGATCTAGATCTAGTGCAAATGCTTGCAAACAGTTTTGTTTGTAACCAGTTTGCCACTGTTCACCTCAAGCGCTTGCAAGTGTTTGCAAACAGCCTCCAAGGTAGATCTAGTGCATGATGAACTTACACCAATTATTGGTTGAATTTTCATGGCGTTGTTTTCTGTTGAAATCAGTCAAAATTGAAAGTAGATCTAGATCTAGATCTAGACATCCAGAGTATCAACTTGGGTAGATCTATACATTTGTGCTAAAGGTATCTTAGGTTAATATGTCTCCTGACTATTATTAAAATTATGTAGCCGCAAATGCAACTTCATGAACAAGGTCTCTGACGTAGATGGTCTATTGTTGACTTGGCCCAATTTATTTACCAGGGTCCAGGGACGTCAGGTGGTCGCCATTGAAAAAAAATATGTTTTCTGAGAACTAATCATTGCTTTTGAAGAAATACGCTTGTGTCAAACTGTCACCCTGTTCGGTGCAAAAGTTTGTACCATGCAACAGGCCTCTGTTGTTAGAAGTAGAACCTAATGCACTCTTTATAATCAAATGCGGTCCCTTGAGACTTTGCACACGAACTTTAAAAGAGAGTGCAGAAATATTCATTGCTAACTATTGGTAAAATCCACTTCCAATAACACCACCTTCTACAATCAATTTATAGAAACTTATATTAAAAAATCTTTTTTAGGACTTTTAAACTACCAGCAAGTCCATAATGGCTATGGGAAAAGGCTACCGCATCCTCCACAAGCTTCCGCCCGACAGAGAAACTCCTTACAGTGTTATGATGGAGAGCAAAGCACAAGAGGACACTTTGATGTTCGAGTCTGGGGCAGTTGTTAAACTCTGTAAGTATTGAATCAAATAGATGTGAGACTTTCTTATCACATGGGTGTCAAATTTCAGGTTTTTGAGGTTATTTCTGTTTTTTTTTTTTTAATCCATTTGAGGTCTTTGGCACAACTTGTGTCTGTGTCTCTTGTTCTATGTGAGATTTTCATTTTCAGGTTATTTTTCAAAAACCATAATTATGGCACTCCTGTTATCAAGTACCATTTGATTAAGTGGCATGTTCAATGTACTTTTATTAAAAGTGGACAGTGAGTCATTGAAAGGATGAATAAAGAGCTTAAGATTCAAAACCTATTCACTAGACTATGATCTAACCTTAGTAATAAAGAAAATGTTTTAATATGATTTAGATTGGGCCATGGAATTGCTTCAAGCTTTCATCTGCATAGGAATACTGGTTAGACTAGGAAACCTTTACAGGCTATAATTTTTGTTGTTGTTGAGAAGGATGACATTTAAGGTAAGACAGGCTATTTTAACAACCTCTGACAAATACCAAATCATCTTTAGTTTAAGGTATAGTTGTATGGCATTGCTAAGTCATAACTCTTAAAAGATGCATGATATTCTGTCATGAAACGCTTGAGTGTCAAAATGTCCATTTGTAAAAACTTTGCTAGAGCGATACACAATGCTTATGATTCCATGAAATGCTGGTCTAATATGATCAGGGCTCTGAAGACTAGATTCTACACAACAATATATCACTATATCCTTATTTTTGTTCTTGGCGATTTTAAAAGAATTTTCTATGTAATCCTTTTCAGCTCCAGATGAATCAGAGCCATTGCGGAAACAGTACACCAAAATTTTGGATGCCTACGGTTGTCTTGGAGCTATGTGTCTAAATGCAGGTGGGATTGTTAACTGTAATATTATTGCCTAAACTATTGTCGTTGGTGCCTCCGCTCCATCTATTATTTACATTTTTACAACATGTCTTTTTGATTAAAGACAGGAATTATAAGAACCTCAGTAGTTTACTAATGTTTTCTTTTTGGCACTGCACTAACAGAGGCATATCACGATTTTGATTAAACCTCTAAGGCTAACACCACTGCAGAAAAGAAAAATAATCCTTGAGGATAAAGTAGTAAAGTGGTCAAATTTATAGTCTTCCACCGCCACAGGCAGTCTCAAGATTTTACTAAATTTCCCCCAGCAAGCCAATACACACCAAAGCAAATTCAACTCATATTTCAGAGCATTACAGCACAGCTACCTGTTAGGCGCTCAAATACTAACATCCTACAAATTTCAAGCACTGCCTATAGCCAGGTACCCATTTTACAGGTGGGTGGACTGAGGAAAATGCAGATAAATTGCTTTCCTAAGACAGCTACAACGTGCGTCGTGGTTTGGAATAGAACCCGGGACTGCCGGATCATAACCACTCGTGCTAACCATTATAATATACAGTAAACCCTTTTTATTGTCTTTTAAATGAAATATCTCAAGGTTTAGGTAACCTACAGTTTTAAATTTTTCGACCTGTTCAACGACAGAATATTACTTTGATAACTCAGTATATAAAAAATTCAACTCATGTATGGTTAATCCTGGTCCCTCCCATATTTGTTTCTCAGCTAATTTAATTGCGACCTTTTTTACAACGCTATGAGACTCAGAAACTCGCTGTAAAGATTTTTTTCGCAATATTTTTTCACATTTTTTTTTGTCAAATCTTTGTTTAAAAAGCTGTTATGAATCTTTGATTTTAAAGAAAAAAAATTAATGACCAAAAAGTTAGGGTGAACCACATAAAAGTTATATCTAGTTAGCCTTAATGGTAGATCTAATCAGCTCATTCAGTGACTGTTTTTTTCTTGTCCGTTGTGGCTTCCCTTCCAGGTAATGAGCAAGTCCAGTTTCTAGTGGTAGTGACGAGCTGCCTGTCCGTGGGGAAGATCGGAGAGTCTGAAGTGTTCCGGATAACCAGTGTTCAGTTTATCTCCTTGAGAAATGAGCCCTCGGACGAAGACAGAATCTCAGAGGTTTGTGTCACTACAAGTTCAGCTCCAATGCTCCACAGTGGGTTCTTAAAATCGGGACGCCTAATTATCTGGAAACTTGGGAAATGGGAATAAAATTGAAAGCAATTAAATTTTTTTTCTGTAAAAATTATCCTCTTGTTTTGAAAGCTTTTATACTTATGTTTAGGCCATGAAAAGAGATAACAAAAATTTCTTTTTTCAACAAGAGCTTATTTATGGCTGTCAAAAAATCGGCGGAGACCTTTATGTTCTAGTTCAGTCTTTCACAAGCAAGCAAGTACTTATGGCATTCGTTGCTATTTGTCACCACTGGGTTTCTCACATGAAACATAGAAAAATCTCCACAGCAAGCTCAGTGAAGAAAATTGTGACTGCTGGTGCCTCTCAAAACCTCATAGACAGACCTGCGGTTTACTCAAAAGTGTATTCAAATCATAAATGAGGTTAAAACCAAAATCTCAAGTAGCTAGGCAAATCAGGATAACTGATTAAATAGAGAAAAAAATAATCATCTCCAACATTACCTGATAACGAGATTGCTGCCGGTTTAATATCTGCAATCCTCTATTAGATTCCGCACATCTTATCAGCTCTATATAGGTGCTGTTAACAACAAGTCCAGTATTTGAATTGTATATATATGAAGACAAAATTCAGAGACTTGTGTAGCTGCCAGTTTAATATCAGCAAAGTTGTATTCTGCACATCTTATCAGCTTTATGAAGGTTTGTTATCCACAGCAATTGGTCTTGGAGTATAGGATTAGTTTTTTTTGTTTATTCTGCCTTCATCTGGTACTTCATTTGGTTAAGGCATAAATATAATTGCATATGAGGTGGTTCATGTGACTCTTGATATTATGTTACTGTTTTGGTTTTTTTTCAAGATAACGAGAATGAAAGAAAAGTAAATCGATTCAAATGTTTCTCTGCCTCTTAAGATCTTGCCCTTCAGTCTCCAAAAAATGATCAAGTACAGACTCTAGATGGGATGCTATAGTAGCCAATATTTGGTCCAGACAGGGCACTCGGAGACTTAGAAAGAAGAAGACCTTTGACGATTGACATTTATAAGTTTTTAAAATTTTATTTCATATTTCTCTAGGTACGGAAACTTCTCAGTTCTGGAGTTTTCTATTTCACGTGGAAACAAGGAGGAAATCCATGGGACTTGAGTCTGTGTGCCCAGAGAAAGCTGCAAGACCATGACACAGACAACAGATTTTTCTGGTAAGTCACAGAATAAAGATAAGATAAGATAAGGAGGAGCGTTTTTTGTCTTTTGGTCCTGACTTATGAGCAGAGAGTCAACAAAAAAAAATTGTTGTCTCAATACTTTTTTAATTAAAAACACTCTCTTTCTTCTGTAATGGGATTGGATTTTACAAACTTTCAAGCAATATCCATACCGATATTTCACAACTTTATTTATGCACAAAAAATTGTAAACAATGAAATTTTTGGTGAATGAATAAAAACAAAATCATATGTTTTTGAATAAAAGACAACAGATGTGGCCATAATAACATACATTTCGACATTGTTGAGAAATGTTTTCTAAAAATTCACGATGCAAACATACAGTACGATGAGTAGTATGTTTATCAAATTAGTTAGATACCTTTGAAGACTTCATAACTTTTATTAACAACAATTTCAGCAAAACTTCAATGTATTTTAGATTTCACGTAGAGGTTTTAAGTTTCAAATCAGCATAGTTGTCCATATGTTTTTCCATTACTGTACCTATGCTTTAATCTCTATGTATTTAACAGGAATAGAATGCTACACGTTCACTTCCAGAGATACGGGATAGACTGCTCCACATGGTTGCTGAAGGTAAATAATCAGTTGCGGAAATTTTGTTGAAAGGTGTTCATTAACTCAATGTGGATGGGTATTACCAATTAATCAGCTTTAAAGTTACCAAAGTAGATGAATTGTCTAAAAAGTTACACCCTTAATAAATCTTTGATCAGCATCTTACACCAAGGCAATAGAAGAAATTAACTCTTTGAGATGCAGGACACATGGCTACTAAAGGGTCTTGAAAAAAATTGATTCTAGTTGTTAAGAGTAGTTGTTGGAATGGTCGATGTGGCTGTGCTTTGTGCACAGTTCAATGAGCGAAGTCTAAATCTTCAAACCTTCTGCTTAAAAAGTGATCCTCATTGTCTATTATCAGTCTAAATAAAAACACAAATACACACAAGAACTCTTTCATGCATGATGTTTACAAGGCAGGTTTTATCACGGATACATTGACCCATGAAGTGATATGTTTTTGCCAGGCTATGTGTGGAGGCGTCGAGATGAGAACTATCTATGCCGGGCATCGTCAGGCCAAAGCTTGTCTCATCTCTAGACTGAGTTGTGAGCGCGCCGGCACCAGGTTCAACGTCCGAGGGTGTAATGATGACGGAAACGTTGCAAACTTTGTAGAGACAGAGCAGGTTTGGTGACAATTTATCACTCAGATATATGTGTTTTAAAATGGATAATTATAAATCGACATAAACCTAAAGGAGGATTAGATGCTCAAATGTCTTTGTTACAACTAGTTCTATACCAATTGCTGATTACTACATAAATCTGGTTGTTGAGCAATCTGGCTGTTGGTAAATTTTTGTTGCCATACAAAGCTGTAAATGAATTCAAATGTAAATGTGCTGAATGCAACTCGCAATAAAAAACATTTGTAGGAAACATTTGCCCTCATAGGGTCCACAAGGTTGGCAGTTGGTATGATAGGTGTAATTCAATGTGCACTGTACAGAGGAAAATTTGATTATTGTTTTGTCAAGTCTTAGAAGACTGAGCTGCCCAATCAATGTACAGTGGAAAGCAAGATCGTATTCGCCCTGACCTTGGGATTGACTTGTACATCTTAATATTTTCTTATGTACAAGGTAGCAATGTGTCAGGTGTGAAAGCTTGAGAAATAAAAAAACATTTGTTAGGTAAAAAGGCTGTCTGTATTTCTATTTTGATTTCTTTAATTAAAGATGCATGAAAACTCTTGGGTTTTTTGTTTTTGTTTTTTTTTTGTTTTCTATCCAGGTCATTTTCCTAGACGACCAGATTGCTTCTTTTGTGCAGACTCGAGGTTCTGTTCCTCTGTTCTGGGAACAACCGGGCATTCAGGTAAGAATTCAACAAATGTTTTTCATTGGTTATATTAGAACTAAAGCACAAAATGGTTGGAATGTTAGGAAGGTTGATAAATGCAAATTTACAAAAATCCTCCATCCTTTGTAAAAGTCATTTTAAAAATTTGGTTAAAATTAGAATTATCTGAGGCACCACTAATAATGGCTGACTTATATTATAAATTTGTGTCAAGATGTATAAAGACACATTAAACACATTTTTTTACAATATATTCTGCAAAAAAATTGTAAGAGTAATTAGAACCTAATGCTGAAAGTAATTTTGAGTGAGGTTTTGTACAGCAGAAAATTAAAAAGAATTTATTTGTTTTTCACATCCATGTTCAATATAATAATATGTACATATATGTTTTGCAGAAAAAGAGCAAAGAAATATTATCTCATCCTACACATCTTACATTGTTGTGAAGAAATAAAAACATTATTGTTTTTGTCTTTAAGAAGGTACCTTATATCTTATGGTCTTGCTTTTTACTAAAACATTTTTTTTACACATTTGAGCTGTGCGCCTGGCTAACTTTTCATTGACCAAACGAATTCTCCGTGTATATGCAGGTCGGCTCTCACAAAGTGCACATGTCGCGAGGCTATGAGATGGCGGCGCCAGCGTTTGACCGCCACTTCCGCACTGTGAAGAAACAGTATGGAGATCAAGTTATCGTGAACCTTCTAGGTCAGAGAGAAGGGGAGAAGATGCTGTCGCAGGCTTTTATGGTACTATCTGCTTCTTGATAAGAAAATTAGTAAAAATGTTGCTTTTATATATATGAAGAGTTATCATTAATTTGGTTTTGAAAAAAGAAGAAAGAAATTTAGAAAAAAAAATTGTGATATTTTTAGTATTTGTCTCGAGGGAGAAGTAGGAAATTCTTTTTGTTTTGAGCAAACTCAGTTTAAAGGTCTATTTTTCCTATTTTTCTCTCTAGATATAATCAACAAAGGTTATAATATCTTTTCACTAAATTTGATTTCATGAATTTTTTTTAATGATTGAATAGTTAGAATAATCTTTTGCTTTAAACGGCATCGCATCTGGAAATAAAAACAAGGACATCCTCTTAGTTGCCCTGGATGCGAGATAGTTAGATATTTTTTTTTAATGGAAAGAAATCATTTTTGAAGGACAGTTTGGAAAACGTTAAAAATAATCAAACTAAAATTTTCTATGATTTTTCTGAACTGTGTTGTAGCACAATTTTCAGGTTTCTCATAAGGAAGGCTATTAATAACCTGGAATGTTTCTGGTGTAGCTTAAAGCACCCCTTCTTTTCTTGCATGCTGGTTGGGAGACTGCCAGTGCTTGTATTACTTGATATAATCAGTCGTAGAAACAACGAAACAGAAGCAAAACAAACTGTATGCTGTTGTAATTCTTTTAAAAATTGGCTTACTCTTGTTTGTACCTCTCAGTTATATTTGTCACAAAAAATTTTTCAATAATTTTTTAATATCCAGAGCTGTATGCAAGAATATCCTTATCCATATACTTTGTTCAGAATCACCACTCAGCCTCAGTGCACAGCCAAGATGTTCCGTACTACCACTTTGATTACCACTCGGAGATCAAAGGTACAAATCTCAAGAACTTAGAGAAACTGAAGACCCGCATCATGAAACACATGACCCAGTTTGACTTCTTCTACACGGAGGGCGAGGACATCAAACACCAGCAGACGGGAACCATACGCACCAACTGTCTAGACTGTCTCGACAGAACCAACGCCACACAGACTATGATCGGGATGGAGGTGAGTGTGACAAGTCTCAGAGTTCAGAGAATGATCACGTCTCTTAATCTTGCCTGACTGATCCTTTTATGGCCATCTTAGACTCCAAGCTCGGGTGACTTGTCAGGGAATGGTCATCTTGTGAAGTTTTTGTTGTTGTAATATCAGCTAGGAGTCAAAACTAAGGTGACTTGTAAATTGCTATCGGCAAATAGCAATCTTATAGCTAACTTTCTAATCCTTGCTTGGACCCCCAACTAGGGTTACTTGTCAATGAATATTTATCTTATGACTATCTGTCTCATTCTGGTATAAACTCTCAGCGAAAGTCATACACTTTCAGTGAAAGGTTTAGTTGGTGTTCAGAAGTCAAAATTTTTGTTTATTTTAGATATTGACGCTATAGCCCTGTCTAAACAGTGTTCACACCCAAATTGATATTAAAATTCTATGTTCCGTGGGTTTAAGTTTAAATCGTGTGTTTGCTAAGTCCTCTGCACCTTAATAGTTTTCTAAACTTTAAATTTCTAATTAGGGTCATGATAATTTGAAGTAAAATTTTGGTGGCATGACTCATGAGACTAATAATGTGCGGTGGTTTTCGCTTCATCAGTACACCGAACAAAAGCCTGTCTAAGCTTGACAATTTCCGACAGACTGAGGACAGAGAGGCATGGAAATCCCTGATCGTCAATGTCTGCGCCAGACCTGATACCTAGAAGAAGAAGAAACTTTAAATGCTATTTTCTTTCTTTTTGGAAATTCCATAAGTCTTAACCCTGGCTACAGCTTCATACATGATAGAGCTTTTCTGTTTGTTGTATTTGAAAGTAGAGAAAACTAAGCTCTTAGACTCTTCTGACTGGTTGCAAGACAAATCAGTATTGAACACAGTTAAACTTCCACCTAGTTGATTCTCTCCTTTTTCTTTTTGTACCAGCTTCTTCATCGGCAACTGGAAGCCCTTGGTCTAGCCTCCAAACCGCAGATGATTGGTCGCTTTGAGGAGGTGTACAAACAGATCTGGATTCACAATGGAGATCACATCAGCCGCATCTACACCGGCACAGGAGCGCTGGGTGGTGGGAGGTCAAAGGTAAAAACACTATTGTAATTGTAACCAACATAACATTAGCTGCACTTAGTAAGGGTTGTTTACTGCCCGGGACAAACCAAAAGCAGTATCTGCTGTGTAAACCATATGAGAGATACT
>BMAT01001022.1:29877-58408 GCA_019649035.1 Elysia marginata | reverse complement strand
CAATTTCATGACGCCTCAAATGCAGGTCTATTACAAGATTTATGAGACAACGGAGTCTCACTTAGCCAAGAGGCTACAGCGGTAAAAATGAAAAGGAAGAAGTGGTAGACTGAACTCTCTATTGAATTCTTACCTTCCTGTCCTAGCACTAGCTCTCTGTTGTATACTTTTTGAAACCCTTATCACTGTAAAAATCAGAGACACAAAGATAGCACAAATGTGAGATCATGTTTTTTAAAAATCCTCATCAATCTTAAAACCAGAGACACAAAGGTAGCTTAAATGTGAGATCAATTTTAAACATTGTAAAATTATCTTTTTTGAAAATGTGTTTTATTGGATTTTTTTTTTGTGATAGTGCTTTTCTTCATGCATCATTTTTCAAAGCGTTTGTCTCGTCTTTCTACAAATCCCTTCTTTCCTGTCTTTTCTTTCCTACACCAAACTTGTAAGATAAACCTGTCAATTGGATAGTTTTAATAAGTTTCAAATGCATGTTTAATCGCGCTCACAAAAAAAAAAAAAAAATTAGATTAATGTAAAAAAAAACAAAAACCACTTAACAACAGTTTTTATCTTCGTTTAGAAAATATGTTTACTTAGACATGCTCGTAGATTGTTTGCTTCCAAGACCATCATTACATCATTGACCTAACTCCTTGCTTGGTATTCATCCAGTTTGCTGGCACTGTTGTCCGTATCCGCCTGAAGACCACCTCTTGGCAAGCAGAGATTGAGAAGGAATTGAACCTGTGCTCCAGCAACACAGGTCCGCTCTATAACCAGTTCACCAACTCGCTTCTTGGCGATGATTTCTCTGTCCCTTCCATGGAGTTTGACATGGAGGAAGGTATGGTGACTAAAGTTTTAGCCAATGTGCATGGCACCATAAACTTATTTTCATTTAAATTTAAATTTTCTGAATTTCTGATATATAGGCCTACACATGTTATGAAAGTATTTTTAATTCCTAGACATGTAGTAGAATATTAGGAATAAGATTTCCACAAAAGTAGGGGAACTTTTCTCTTGTCAATCTCGGTGAGATTTAATCATGAAGGCTATCACATGCCGATTTACGTTCTACCGAATTCTTTAGAAAATATTTTAAAGACAATACTATGTGAAAATTAAATGGGATTACGGGCTGGCTTTTTAATACAATCTCTCAAAATATATGTGATAGATTTTTTTTGAAGATTAACTTTTTATTTAGCTTTATAGGGTTTTAGTTCTAGATGTGAAGTCACTTACCAAAATATGACTCACAATAGCCATTATAGTATTTTGCAGTGTTGCTTCTAGCAAAGGGATGCTGCTCTTTTTTTTACCTCTAGTCTCATTCCCTATAGGCAATCATAATTTTCTCCTGTAGACGCCAGTTTCTCTGTGGCCCCCCTGTGCCGAGCAAGAGGTGTGCACAAAATTAAGCAAAGAATATTATCAGATGATGGATTTTGATTGTGACCACATTTGTACCCCTTCAAAATTACAAGTCGATTCAATTTAAGTTTATTTCAAAGCTTTGTGGTGTAATTGAACAGATTTTTAACATTATTACAGTATTCATTTTTATATTGTTTCATTTCAGATGATATTTTGTCCATCATCTCAAATGACACATTTATGACAAATTGTCATAGCCTCTTCTACTGGTATTTAATTTTCAATCCAGGTTGGATCATTCTCAGTTCTTTTTTCCCTTTATTTCAGACGACGCTGATGATTTGGAAGTTGAGAATGCACTAAGCTGCCCCCTGGCTCCCACAAGCTCGTCAGGAGCAAACACACCAACAGGTGTGTTGCACACATTACAAATTTACATTATAAAGCACCTGTTTTTTTTCTTTCTTTTCCTGGTTCTTAGTACAGTGGAATCCACTTACGGTCAAAACCTTTATTGGAAACTCTTTTTTAAAGTCGTGCATTTGTTGTGCATTCCCATTTTGTATTTCTTTACATTTTTGTAGTTGTCTATGTCAACTCTTTCTGAAAGTCAATACATTTTTTCGGTCCATAGGCGTTGACTTTATCAGGCTTTTGCTGTAGTTTTCTTCAATTGCTCTCTTTTTAAAAATTGTGTAACCATCCATCTCTTTCTGTTGCGGTGGCCAAAAATTACGATGACTCTTTTTGTTTTTAATTTTTTTCCCTTTTAACATAATTTTCTCTGCAATATATGTGTTTTTCCAAGTCTTCTCATCTTTTCTATTCTACCTTTCAACAAAAAGATTGGCCTCACTTTTATGATCTGAGTTTGTTTTCAAACTGATCATTTTTTTTTTATATTTACATTGTATGTATTGATAAATCAGATGTTAAAACCTGAACTATGAAGTCTCTGGCGAGAAATATTTTTCAGTTCTTCCGCTTTGTCTTTGTCTAACTTGATTTTCTCTAAAACTTAAAAATCTTTTGGAAAAAAAACTCTTCAACTTGCCCTGAAAGACCACACCCTGCGCTTTATCACAACGTCTTTAAGTCCATTTTGATCAAGTTTACACTTCAGACAAAATTGCATTCAGAGGACAATATAAAATTTTATGTTTTAATTAAGTCATACTAGATAGTAAAAGCTTTTGCATAACTGTAGAGAAACAAGTTGAAACCCACATCAATTTTAAAACTTTTGAATTATTATTATAATAATAATTTTTTTTTTTGTAATCAACACAGGTCATGCCAGTCCAGCCTTGTTACCTCAGGGGGACATACCTGGTGGACCTCCCATCGCTCCGAGCCGCCCTGCCCGCCCACCTGGGCTTGCCAAACCAATGTCTGCTGCAAGTGGTGCCAGCTGCGACGGTGGAGCTGTGTCAAGGGAGAACACTCCGCAGCTGAGAGCATCTCCAAACCCTGATGTGAGTACAGTCAAGTCCATATAATTGAAATTGGGGTGATTGTAATAGCTGCTTAGTTCAAACTGTGTTCAGATTATCAATTTATTCCTCTTTCGTAATATATAGGGCCTACTGATGGTTATTGTTTAGATTTTTTTCCTATTTGATTTGGAACATCTAAACTGGACTGTGGCTAATTTTGAGTTTTAATTGAGAGCCTCTGAAGCTTGTTAAGAAAATTGCAAACTAAAAAATCAAATTCTTTTTTTTTCCTATAATGGAGAAGAAAATATCTTGTTAAAACGGAGAAGAAAATATTTTTTTTTTGTGGTTGTTGGCTTTGCTTTGCACCTTTTTAGGTAAAAAAAAAATATTTTCTAGCCTTTTTTCTCTGCACCTTTCTTTCTCTGACTCTCTCCTATACCTTTTATCTTCCCTGTCTCTCAGAGTCGACAACCACCAGCCAGACCAAGCGCTCCGCCAGCCAAACCCCCGCCCCCTCAGCGCCCGCCTGGTGGCCCTCCACGACCTTCGCCCCCAACTGCAGCTCAGGCTGCCTCAGGTCCAGGTAATACGAGTCCACTCATGTAATATCTCAGGTTTGACCTTCTATTAATAGAGGTGGCATCAAGTTCTGTATCCCCTCAGATTTGAGTTTTTGTTTATAGGATTAGAGTCCAGTCCTGTATTATATATCAGGGGTTATTGGTATCGGAGATTTGGGGATGGTATGGGATGCAAGGGTTTCAGGGTTTTTTTGGGGTTTTTTTTGTGGCCTAGTTCCACCCCTGAACTAAAATTTTGCTGATCATTAATGAAATTTTACATTGTATTTTATCTTATATTATCACTAAGCTATTGAAATAATGGAAGGTTAGTAGGTGTTCTAATTCAATTTTTTTTTTTAATGGAATATCTTTAAATTTGTTGTTCTTGAAAATGGGTGTCACTGATCTTTAATCTTTCCAAATGCGTTTGCCTCATAATCCATATAACGAAAAGTGTAAGCTTCTTAGAACCCTGTTGAAGAGCTTCAACTTTCCATCGTTTTTATATTCCTGATTATCAAAATGTTACATCTATGATCTAGACTCATTTTGTCTGCATGTTACATATATGCCCATGGAAATCAATATGCAGTATCTGCAGTAAAAACTATATGGGAGATACTGAACTTTGATTGACAAGGGCAGATAATTGTGTACTTGCTCTATGAAAATATAAAGTTATTCTCTAAAAATCCTACAAACGAATACTTCAAGCTTCCTTACTTCAGCTCTTCCTAAGCCATGTTATTGCTACATAACCTGTGGCAGTTTATCCCTTGTCTACCACAGGAGGACCTGCTCGGCCGGCCCCAGCATCATCAGCTAGTCAAGCTCCGAAAGTGAGAGAACCATTGCGACCACCACCCTCAGACAAGTCTCGTTCAAAGAAAGGAGCCAGGGTATGTCCTATGATTGTGTCTGATGCATTGAAACAAATTGCATTGTGCCAGAGAGAGGGACAAACAGATAGACTGGCAGGCAGACAGACAGGCAGGCTGGGAGGCAGACAGACCTCTGCTTAAATTTATAGTTTCTTTTATTTTTTTTTTATTTTCAGCGTATCATAGAAGGGAAGATCATGAAAAATTGTTTTACTTTTGATTATCTGAGTGTTTTATGCTATTATAAAAGATTTTAAAATACATATAACTGCTTCTAGTTGTAGCCCTACAGAGGGTCTGGTGACACTGTAGCTCAATGATTTCATTTGCAGCGTCATGAGTCTCTGAAGTTGGCTTAGCTTTTGGTCCAGTGTACTTTGTAAAGAGATAAACTTACTCTCCTGGGAAAAAGATTACAAAAATTGTTTTGAAGTTTAGTCACAAGATGACAGAGCTATGTGTGTTTCCTGTAAAAGTTTTAAATCTTAAATTTAAAGTGAGTTGAAAGAGACGATTTTACACTTATACCATCATCTGTTTCTTCCAGACAAAACTGGCAGCATTCTAGAAAAAAAAAAGGTTTTTATTTCAAATGCAACTATCTTCAAAAAATAAGAAAAATCTGATTTGAAAAATTTTTACAGCATAAAAGTTACTGAAGCAATTGTATTGAAAAGCTCAGACCTTATATCATGTATGATTTGTCCAATGGTGGATTTGAGCATGCAAAAAGGCCTTAAAGGCTTTTAATTATCTTTTATGTGTTGATAATTTATACTAGTAGTAGATCTATCAACTTGGACTATTAGAAGAAAAATTAAGCAAGCGAAGAGTACAGTATGTATTTTAACTAGTCTAATCCACTTAAATGCAGTAATGCCTTTACCAACCACATTACATTCTGAACTCCCAAAGATAAGCAGTTAAAGCTCATCATTCTAGCACACTGCGACAAGATCTTTCACTTCCCATAGCAGGGTACTCGTTAACGCCTGAGGAAAACAGTGTTAATAGTCTTTCTCAAGTGTAATTAGCGCAATTTTGAATGTTGAAAAGCAAAAAAAATGTAAATACTGGTAAACCCTATTTTATCAACAATTGATGGGATTGACTGTTAATTGAGTTATATTTATTTCTTAATATTTTAAGATTTTATGTGAAAACAACTTTTTTCATATTCTTTTTCTTTCAAAGATTTCACTTTCTCACATGTGGTCCCATTGTAGGTAGAGCTGCCAATTTTCAGAGATAAAAATTCAAAGACAAAGGAGAAAAAAATCCACAGTTTTTGCATTTTTTCTCAGCTTTTTGAAAATGGATATAACATGTTTTGCTGTCAAACCCTTCAATTCTTGTATCTTGTTTGTCCCTACATCCAGATCTCCAGTATTGGACTTCCCACCAACGTCAGTCACCAGGGTCATGCGTCCAGCATCGAAGAGGCTCAAGCTCTTATCGAGAGGCTGATGACCTCCCCTGCATCAGAGGGCACTACTCCGACCTCGGGGATGCCACTTCCACAGCCGCTGCTGCCCTCAAAGTCGGAGAACAACCTTTCTGATGCTTGTAAGCTTTACTAAAGTTAAAATCAGAAAATTATATACGGTCAAGTCCAATTAACTCAAACCTGGACAATTAAAATACTTGTTAGATCTACTGTACCAATCATATTTCTTTCATAAAATGCACGAAAAAGCAGAAATAAGGGTTATTGAACATCAAACTGTATTTTTTTTATTAGGCTGGAAACATCTGCGCTGGACTATTTATTACAGCTGGTCAAACCTTATTATTGTTTTCTTTTAATAATGAATTTTGAAGAGTGGATGTACATTCTTATTGAAGCCAGTGGACTGGTAAATTAACTAGGTTGAAGTTCTCTGCCTGTTTGGCTTAAAATTGTATCAGATAAACCTTAATAACTCAATCAAGTCATACGGCATATATTTATGTGGTGCTCTAGGTTAGCGTACAATACAAACTGTATGTTAATTTTTGGTTCATTTTGTTAACATGTTCAATTTTTTTTGTAAAAAAAGTAAGGGAAACTAAGGAATTTTTTATTTTAATTGGCCAATCCCTCGATTCTGGGAACTCAGCAAGCCCAGCAGCTTGTGACTTGATTGATTTGAACTAAATAGATATTTGCCTGACAGAGCCACCAGAGAGTAGGCCTATAAATCATTTGCCCTGCCATCTTATCAGATTTTTTTTTCTTTTAAGTCATAGAATTCTCCTCCTACTATTCATTATATGGGTAGGTGAGGAAATTTGACAATTGCCTGCTTTTATTTTGTGTTAACATTGTATATTTCTGGTCACTCCAATTGTTTTAATAATACCTGTATCAAAGAAATGAAACAATATTATCCTTTTTAAACTGAAATTCTAAAACTGGAAAAGTTATTTTTTGCTTATTAGTATATTTGTCTTTGCAAACCATTTTGGTCTAGCTCAGTAAGTTATATTAATTCAACAGTTTTTTCATTGTACTAAAGAGAGCTTGATTTGCGCAGATTATATTATTAGAAACTTAGATTTTACTCCTCTGTTTCTATCTCTTTGTTTGTCTTGCAGCAGTGGACCTCACAAAAACGGTGTCGCGAAGCAGGACAGCTTGTGACGTGAGAGATACAACAGAGTCCTGGTCTTCAGAAGCCACATCTTCATCATCACTGCAGCAGCAACAACAACAACAACAGCAGCCCCAGCCTGTGCCGCGACGACGCAGCTCAGACAACAATTTGGTTGGAATGGAAGGAAATGCGGCAGTGTTAGAATCTCCACCGCAGCCGTCAGCGTCTAAACCAGATCCTGTTGCCCCAGTACCAGTAGCACGGCCTCGTCCAGTGCCTCGCCGGGATGTTCAGAGCGGGGTTCCGGCACTCCCAAACCCACCAGCCCCAGCCGTCGCCAGACGCCCAGGAAGCGTTCTAGTCATGCCCACACCCACAACAGACAACAGTTCCCCCACCCATGCTCCATCAGCCTCTCGACCAGCCCCTCCGCCCCCTGTGGCTCCCCGACCTGCTCCTCTCCCTCCCGACAGCTCCGCCCCAGTCCCCCCAGCTCGAGGCTCTAGGCCAGCAGCTAAACTTCCTGTTCACGACGGCGACCGTCTACCCCCCACAGCACCCCCTGTGGCCGATGAGACTCACTTATTAGATCGCACAAATAGTTTAGTTGATGACCCTCCCCTTTCATCTGAACCGGATCCGTTTGACACGGCCTTTGCAAAAATAGCCCCTGTTCCACTCAACTCTGGGTCCAACCCTGATCCGTTTTCCTCAGCGTTTGGACCTAGTGGGCTGGAAAGCTCTCCACATCCATTTTCAACATCCTCAGGTCCCACAAACCCTCTCTCTAGCTCAGACCCGTTTGACACTAGTTTTGTGACAAAACCAGCGTCTTTAGCTCCATCTTTCCCATCTGCTGACGCAAATGACCCTTTTGATACGAGTAGCATCAAACCGGTCTCTCAGACACTGCCGTCTTCCATGCCTCACATAGCATTTGAAAATAATCGACCCAATGGTGATAATAGCATTGACAATGACCCATTCCACTTGCCACAGAACAATGGCTGGGACCCATTCTCCACACAGTCCTCTCAGAATGTACCCAACACCCCACACTCCTCACACAAGGACCAGTCTAGTCTAGACTCGCCTCGGCTGCAGACAGACTGTCCAGCAGAAGCCCCGCCCCCATTACCCAGAAATCCTACACCTGTGATTGGTCAGGTTGGATCACAAGGCCCTCCCCCTGTTCCCAGTAGAGGAAACATAGCCCCGCCCCCAGTTCCTAAACGGCCATCATAATTCATTCTATAGCTTTAAGTAAAATTGTTAAGTGGCTCTCAGGCATAAAGTATACTAATTTGCTTTTTTCTCCTTCATACTTTGAATGTATCCATGTTTTGAAGATGTACTATGGAGACCTGTGAAATCAAAATCTGATAAGATAAATAATCTTAATCTTAGCGTTGGGCTGCTTTTTTTGCTCTTTGACTTTGTTGAACTCATTATTCGAAGTCAATGAGTCCAATTCTCTTAAATAGAAATTTATATCGTGACCTATTGAAGGCTTCCCTTTTAATCCTTAATGCTTGATAGTAGCCTCTTTTCTTCAAATGTCTCTTGTTGAACGATTTGAGGTAAACATTCATTGAGCAAAGTTCTGATCGCAACAGACACTCACACTCAAACAGATGTCTTTTGTACAAAAAGAATAGTTGTATTTGTACAGGCAAAGCCGAGATAAAAAAGATAAAGTTTCTAATATTAAGTTACGGTGAAATTCACCTAAAGTCAAAGCCTTTAAGGGAAACGCTTGCTTAAACTTCAAGTCAACTCTGTTTTGCAGTCTGTTTTTGTATTTCTTTAAATTTTTGTAATGGTTAAAGTCAAATCTTGCCTAAAGTCAACACATTATTTTTCGGTCCCACGGTGTTGACTTTATTATGATTCTATTGCAATAGCAGAGCACAAAAATTGTTTGATAAAAGAAACCTGATTCAAAGCAAATGAATTCTCGTAATTCAAAGGTTTTGATCCATGCCTCAAAGATCATAAGTATGAAGTTTCTACTGTACTGTTTTATAATTTTGTAATGAATCCACTTAAAGTCAACATCATTAATGGAAACTCTTGCTTAAAGTCAACTCTGTTTGGCAGTCCCATTTTGCATATCGAAATATTTTTGTAGTTTTTAATTCAGCATATTTTTTGCAGTCCTGAGGTGTTGACTTTATATGTAGATTTAATTATAGTTTGAAAAGCCTGACCCATGACTGTTAGACATTATGCCAGTTTTCAGAGTTTCAAACTTTGAACTTCACTACTCTACTCTAGGATTTATGCCTAGTAAATGAGGATGTAAATGTGTTCTTTTTGTTCATTCTTATATTTATTTTTTTTAGTCAAATTATATCTGAAAATATCTATTAATTAATATTTCTATGTCAGAATACGTTAGTCAACTTTGTGTTGTCTGATAATCTTTTTGAGACTGTAAATATTGTGCTGATTTGTAAACCGGTATTGCCCGATTCTGTTTGAACTAAAGTTAAAACAAACCAGTCAGAGTGTGACCATCTGAAACATTTTATTTAGCTTCAAAGTCTGACATCACATCACTCTCGACACGACTCACAACCTTTTGTCAGAGATAAACATCAATATCTTTATTGGGAGTGAATTGAGTGAACAGAATTTCTTTTAAATCAAAGAATATAGCTGAACTGAAAATAATATAGATGCCCAAAGAATTATATCTTTAGAAATTGCCCTGTTTAATCAAGACTCATTACCATTGTAATAATCTTTAGCCCTCTTTAGACTTGAGTTCCGATTGATTATTACTTTATGCCTTTGCTCTTGACTCAGCTAAATAATTGATTCCTGTTGTTGTAGACGTTGATTGATCAATAATTCTCATTCTCCCTACTGTGATGGTAGACACCAATCTTGTGTCGTTGACTGCTCCAATATACATGTATGTATGCAGTGGCGGTGGTTTCTTCTCATCTATGTGCAATACATATTTCTTTTTTTTTTCCATTATGATCAAAGTTTAATGTTTCCTGATTAAGGATCATTACAAGCTTTATTTATGGTTGGCAGTGACCTTCAATTATACGATATAAATTTCATTGATTGAAAAATTTATGTTTGTAAAAATTTTCAGCTTTATTCAATTTTAGCAACCTACATGTTCAGCTTCCTCATTCTTGATGAGCAGCGAGATAATCTGTTCTTATAATTTTCCTCAACTCAGCTACAAGACTTATGTAGCCCCTCTTAAACTTGACTGAGTCCAGGCTACAAAGATTTGAACGACAGGTAGAAAATAATTGCATGCTTCTGAATGAGAAGAATTGGCATTATTTTGCATTTTACGGGAATGGAAATTCTTTGCACTTATTCTGGTGTTCAAATACTGAGAATTTTTTAGGTAGACCATTTTAATATGAGTTTTGTATTTTTTACAGGTAGGTAGGTTTTCTAATTAGCAACATTGGCGATGTTGTCAGGGCTCTTTCTCTGAATTTCCCTTCTGATGTGTAGTGGTGGTTAGGCTTTCATAACCTTGTTGGTCATAACCTCCCCGTCTCTCTTTATAATTATAAACTACATTTATATCAAGAGTAAAGACAATCCTGATCTGCACCTATATCGTAAGACTAAAAGATCAATACCATTCCTGCATTAATCTCTTCGAGAATTGTTGCATGAAAATTTGAGCGGGGGATGTATTGTTAGATAATATTCATATTGTGAGACTTGATCTATTGTACTTTGTATTAAGCCATTCACATTATTATCATAAATTTATTCAAGCCATGTCTGGCAAACGTTGCAGATTACAATAACTGTTGATGACTTTGAACTGGTCTGTATGTAATGTATACCAAAAGACTATAAGGCCAATGCCACTCCTGCATTAATCTGCTGAGAAACATTGCATGAAAATTTGACTGATGATGTTTTGTAAGGTAACATCACCATCATGAGACTGGATCTATTTTACTTGTATTAAGTCATTCACTATGTTATCATAAATTTTTTTAAGCCCATGTCCAACAAACATTGCAGATTACAAACATTGTCAATGATTTTCACCTGCCAATACCGCGCATGATTTACTAGTCTTGGTTTAATGAATACCAGCCCCCAACACTGGCCATATTTCTACATTGCCAGCTCTTTTGAGTTTGCTTCCTAACTGAAGCTGTTTGTCCATGTTTGTAGTATATATTTATTATTATATTAACATTTCTTTTGTACATAATGTGGCTTTTTTTTTTTTACCAATTCTTGATCATTTTTACCGGTACAAATTTTGAGTTCAGTATTTATCTGTGTCATCAGCCTATGATTGGTCCATGAACGTAATTTAAACTAAAAACTTACCTGTAATATACTGCCGTAGACAATTGAAATGCAGTATCTCTCATATGAATTGCCCTGCAGGTACCGCTTTTGGTTTGTCATGGGCAGTATAGCTGTAGAGAGCCACTGTTACTGTGTTGTTTGTGTAGAGAGCTGGCTTTTTACATCATTCATGGCATTGTTGACTCTTGGCCCTGACAGCTATGTTTTCAATGTCATCTGTATTTGACTTGTAACTAATGTAAGCCTTCTTCGTCTGCTTGGTCCTACTTCATACCCCAAGACAATAATAATTGATCTGGACTGACCCTGGAAGTTCAACCGTCTGTCCTTGTCTTCCAGAATCGACTAAGTCTAAAATGTGTTGATAACTATTCGAGCATTCCATTATCATCAGCTATGTGTTGTAATAATTCCAGTAGAATAGTTAGAAACACTTGATGAAACCATGAAATCTAATAGGAGAGGTTTCTTAAAGTACCTTGAATTAAAGAAAAATATGAGATCATTTGTTGTTCTCTTCCTGTTTAATTATTGGTATGAAAAAAGAAATTGAAATAAGGATTCAAACATAAATTTTTATTAGACTTATTTTTGTGTCGTTAAATGGATTTAATTTGCATCAATCATCAATATAGTTGTAGTATGGTGAAATAATGACAAGTCCATGATACATTTGAAAGAAGGACATTAAAGTGTTCTGCGTCTAAGTCTTTATTTTGGATTATATGCATTATACCCTTTTTGATGTGTGGAGTTGATGAAAGGGGAACCCAATTTTACCTGAAGTTCCCCTCATCATAGCTCTGCTTTGTAATTCTGTGGGCAAGTCTTTCACCTCGTTAATTCATATCATGTAGACAACTCAGATAATTTGCATTTCAATTTTTTTCCCTGTAGTCTGCATTTCAAATTTTATTTTTTTTCCTTTTGTACTTTCTTAAACAATGGTATGTGTTCTGGAAAAAAAAAAAATTGTTCATATATTCCTGGAAAAAATAAATAATTCAGTAATGATGACAAAAGTTGAAACTTTTCATATGTAGCTAATTTCATATACAATTTTTTTAAAGATTACTCCTTGAAATTCCTTGTAAAAAAATTTTTATATCAATTATTTGTTCAAAATTCACTTTTCTTTTCCACTGTATATGGTAAATTTGTTCATTTGTTCACTTATAGTGCTACTACTGCTAGACCTTTTTTGTGTACATAGTATATGTAGATCTATACATGTCTGTACTTATTTACTGTGCATTGCAGAGCTAATAAGTGTAGTTATGCAAAGCTCAAGTATTATTAGTCAGACTATCTGGCTTTGTTTTTCTCCATTTTCGTAAATTGTTATAAAACCTACTTAACTGATTCCCTGTGTTAGTTTACATATATTTGGTACTAGTATCCGTCTTTTTAAAAAAAACAAAACATATTAGTTTCATTGAACTATTTTCATGTGCTGTGTCATTGTTTAGATAGATTTAAAATGGCTGTCTAGCTTATGTTATGTGTATTTCAGTCTTTTTTTTTATCTTCAGTCACAAATTTTGAATCTACTACTTACTATCATGTTTCTAGGGGTATTAAAAAAAGTAGACTGCCTCATTTCTGAAAGAATTTGATTTTGGAAGTTTCAATAATTAAATAATAAAGACTAGATATTAGCTTTTTGCTTATGAAAGTTATAATATAAACGCAATAAATACTGAACATTAGCTTTTTGCTCATGAAGGTTATAAACGCTAAAATTTTTATGCCTATGAAGCTTAGTCAGTTAACATTAAAAAGGTTGAATATATAAGCATGTTGGAATGTATCTGAGATATACTAAAATTTGATGATATACTTGGGTATATAAATAGCTTAAATTCTAGCAGAGTTGGCTGTATAAATTGATGTTTTACTAGGCATTTACAGCCTAGACCATTTTTTTAACTTTGAGTAGCTAGTAAGACCAAAACACAGTAAAACTTTGTCAAACCAAAATTTGGGCATACTGATACCTAAATCGGGGAAGATGTTAAGACTTCTGTTGATTTTAAATGCTGGGAAGAAGAAGAATAAATTTAGTTATGGAACAGCCGTTTTCTCAACTTAAAATTGTTGACATCTGTCTCCTTTAGACTTTAGCGAGACAAATGAATATGTTCTGAGGTCACAAAGAGCTGTTACATGTGAATCGAGCATCTTGATTTTGTATTGGAATCTATTATATTTGTTTATAATTGGATTTGGAGAAAGATATTCTAGGTATGATGCTCTTTGGCTGTGACGAAAATAATGAATGTTCAATAAATTATTGTGTTTGTGTATTCTTCTTGTTATATTTAGTGAATGTGTAGAGATATCAGTGGAGTTGGAGTTCTATTAAATCAAACCCAATTTTGGGACCATTTGAAATGGAATCTTTCACGAGTTGTTTTTTTTTTTATTGCTCCTTTTTTTTTCCAAAATGTCTTGCATTCTGTCCAAATGAGTCGCAAGTTAGTTGGCTTAGTCTTGAGATATAGGCTTAGTTTAAAAGTTTAATGGGTGTCCAGAAGTGAAAATTTTTCAAGTTTTAGATATCAACGCCAAAACTATTCCTAAACAATTTATACAATTTTTGTGTTTAATTTTAGTTGGTATGGTTGCTAAGACCTCAATACCTTTAATGTCATCTAAACTTTAAATGCTATTTTCTCCCTTTTTCCCAAGATTTAACCCTGCTCATTCAAACGGTAATAACATCATACAAAAGCATAATAGAGCTTTTCTGTATTTAAAAGTGGAGAAAATAAGCTTTTTTGTGATATCAATATCTAAATACCTTACGACTTATATTGACGGGTTGCTAAACAATTGTGTTCATCTGTTCATATGAAATTGAAAAAAAGCAATACAATTTATTGTAGGATTTGTCTGCAGTTTACTATAAGTTGCCAGATAATTTCTGCGATGAAATATTTGTTAGAAAAGAAATTTATTCCTGGTACAGAGAAATAACAGTTTTCACTTCAGGTTGTGACAATATTTAAACATGAGTTAAATGACTGACAAGCATGGAGGATATATAAAGGCTTTCACTTTCGGGCCAAAATGTGTGGAAGTAGAAGATCTTCAGTTCTTTCGATTTCATAGTTTGTTGGGCAAAGGAATGATCTTGTACAATCATGTACAGGTTGTTTCAATTTTTTTTAATGAAAAAAAACCCCCCAGAAAATTGCAAAACAGAAAAAAATCTCTTTATGCAACAATTTTCATAGACAATTACTAAGGGTTGAAAATATTTGCGATGTTTTCCCGCCCCGCACCTTTCATGCCTGATTAAAGTTTATAAAGACACACTCAGAGCTGTAGATTGCTCTACTTAGTTTACTCTGATAAAATTTTAGATTCTAACTATACCTTACAATTACGCATAGCGCAAAATAACAATACAAAAAAAATCTACATGAATGATCATACAATGAATTATGTGAACGGTAATCTAGCATAGATTGCAGCAAAATTTCTGTTGACATGGTTGTGGTTATTAGCAATTTATTTAGTGATAAAAATTACATCCATTATATATTGATAAAAATTACATCCATTATATAGTGATAAAAATTACATCCAAAGATAATACAGAGATGCAAGCGGCTCATGCTCAAAAAGCAGGAAAATTTTACAATCAGAGAGAGAGAGAGAGGTTACGGTGCTTACAAGGACCTGGATTTAAATACAGACCCTTTATATTTTGGTAAATTTTATTCATAAAAAAATCACAATATATCTATTCAGTAAATTCTACAATACAGAAAATAACAAAAGGCTTAGATCTATAGATAGACCTAGCGCTGGCTTCAGTTCCTGGTTCCGACATGCCCAGCAGTATAGTGGTTAAACACAAAGCAGTCCGTAGATATCACAGCTCAAACTCAACACCGACTTCTAAACTTGTTTCACAAAAGCTACTGAAGATTCAGACCAGCTTTGGTACCAGTAGGTTTATTCCCGTTAGTCCAAAATTAACCTGAAAATTAAAATGACTGTAGATTCCGTTAGCTCAGGGAGACAAGGTAACCATTTGTTGGCAGTAGCTTCCCCTTTGACACGCAATCTTCGAGCCAGGTTTTGTTCACAACTGGCAAGTCGGAGTCGTCCATCATGTCGCGCAGTTTCTGAGTATGCACAAAACACAGGAGGAGATTAGTTACAAAATGTAGACATAATTGTAGTGCAATAATATTGATCAACTAAAATTTAAAAAAAAAAAGAAATTCATTTTAACTGTTGATTTCCAACCTTGTTTTGCTGCCGACAGTTGTTTCGACTGGGCTACTCAGTCAAGGATTTGATTGTAACATGTTTAACCTTTTAGGAAGACATCTCCTAACTTAATTTTTTCTAAAAACATGACACTATACTAATAGTAATAAAAAAAATACAACGATCAGTCATTGAAATAATTCCATTTGTTTCGATTTTCAGGACATTTTTTAAAGTTTTAAAATGTATAGTGAAGCACTCAGCCAATAGGTCTGGTTTTTTATTTTCTGAATATAGATTATCATTAACTAATAATAAAATTCAATAATCCAAAGCTCTTTTAGTTCTGAATTTGATTGTAATCAATATCTTGCCTTTAAATAAGTCAATAATAGAGGCAGGATAATGGAAAGTGATAACTTAGATTAAAAAATATATTGTAGTAAAAAAAAAGCCTCTGATGCCAATAGATGCTGGACATTAGGTGGCCAGAACAAGGATGGGCTTTACTTGTGAAAAAAAAATCCTGAGGTTACAATGGCTGTGATGTACAGTACATAACATGATTCTATAGCATTGCTCCTGCTAATTATCATTTCCAAGTTTCCATAGGCAACCAGTAAAAAAATGATGTAAGTCTGGTAATCAAAGGCAGTAATAATTATGTTTCATTGAAATGTCTGTGCTAATGGACCAAAAGGGGGAAAAAATCTACTCAGGATCATTGAGGTAAAGAAAATTTGATCAGAATTTTTAAAAATCAAAATCTAAAAAAAATTCTGAATTCAGGATATATCTTAAGAATGCTTACCCCTGTCAGGAATTTGTTACAAGTTGTTTTCAAATACAAATTTTTCAATACCATATAGGACAAGAAAAAGGCATTTATCCACTGATAGGAGGGAAAAAGAAAAACTCAAGCCTCACTTACCTCTTTGTCGCAGGTGTCGCTTGAAATGACATGAGTGACTGACTTAGTCCAAGATCTTTCTACATCTCCGTCGTAAGTAACATCAGTTAAGGAGAAATCAACAAACTCCTAAAAGTTATACTTGATTTAAATATTGTAAAGGTATGAAATTAGCAGTGGAGAGAAGTAGGCTTTTTAGTGGAAATGCCCGAAAATGTCTGCCTTTAGTATGATTCGAACCTTCGACTTATAGATGCTTCGGCACCCACCGCCTTGCCACTTAGAGAAACATAGCTTAAACCATGTCGCCACTACGCTCCTTAAAAAAAGGAGTTTCATGGCAAAGGTCCTTGCCTAAAAGTTATACTGCACATGGCAATAGAGTTATTATGACCTATAGAGGTAACTTTCACAAACAAACAAAAAATGTTTTTAAATCCATGCTTCGTCATTGCTAAAAAGATAAAAATTATTCCATGTAGAAGTTTTCTTTACAAGCTTAGTTTTATAAAAATAACAAAACCTACAAACATTAATTAAAGTTTTATTTTGCTAGGTTAAAAAAAAAAAAATAATAACTAAAGGATATGCCAATGCAAATCTCCGTAGCTTTTTAGACTCATCCTCAGGAAGATCGTGGAAATAAAGCTTCATGCCGGCAAAAAGAGTCGGGAGTTTGGAGCTGGCATCGTTTGTACTTGTTTGAGACACAGTCGATGTCGAGGAAGATGCTGCTAACATCGCTGTTGGAGTTTGGCCGTTATTTGCGTTCTTTGAGACTGGACATAATTATACAAACACATGAACAGTTATTGTTTCTACAACAAGAAAGACCGATGGATTGAACTAGAATGCATTGTCAAAATACAACTTCCATAATTATGTACCTCGATATCTCACATTGCAAGAGAGCTTGTGTGAGGTTGGTTTTTTTTTTGGTTTGGGTTTAGAGTTATTAGAAAGGACTTCATTCCAATTTTACACTTGGCACAGAACTTAAATTTAGTCAATATTTGCATGTTTCAACAAAAAAAGCTTGTCATCTCAATATCTCGCTTCAGTTCCGCTTACCCTTGCTAGGTCCCTGATTGGCTGGTTGGGGCTGTTTGCGTTTAGTGCCATGTTGCTTCCGTGGAAAATAATAACTTTTTTTGGTTAAGAAAAAGAGCAAAAGAATTTCTTGAACTTTATAAATTTGAGCTGATTAGCACAATATTAATTATAAGTAGGGCCATAAAAAAGCTAGTACGAATTACAAGTCTTCGGAAAGAAAGATTAGACTTGAGTCATATTATTTTATATGGCCCAAGGCTCAATAATTTCGTTTATCATGGCTTTCCTTGCCACCTTTACTTTTGTGAAGCCTGCAGAGATTTAGCAATTGACTTTATGCTGGGTGCTTAGAGAAGTGAATGAAAATTTGCATCGACCAGGGATCCAACGCGGAATCTTTTGCATTGTTAGTAACTATGGTACTGATCAAACCCCTGTTGACCTCAGGGAATTACTGCGTTGGAGGAAAACTGACAAAATAGTCTACAAAATAATCTACAAGTTTTCAAACACAAATTTGTGATAACTGTGGTAAACTCAAAGTAAAACCATCTTGATTTTTACAGATAAACATAGCCAGTTGCGTAGCAAGATAAGTTTCTCTGAATTCTCAGGAAAGCCTTGAAGCAACAAATGCAGACTTGAACACTGTAAAATACCATTTCTACCTATTTCTGTTAAACTCGTGAATTGTACAAATACATGCTTGATCCCTGTAAGAGTAACAAACATTTTAGGACTGAACTTTTGTCTGACATTGTGTTTGTAAATATATGATTCTAGTATAAAAAAAAACAAAAAGCAATGTGCCTCTTGTAAAAGAACAATAAAGATTCTATTCACCTTATCTTATTTTATGACAAAAACATAACAAGGATACATGAGAGTGGGCACTCCCTGAGACGCAAGATATTTCTGTATAAGTCGCTCAGTGCCATACCAGTTGAATCCTGGTGTGCTCTGCCCGATGCGCGGCAGGTGGACGCTGGCTAGAGAGAGAGAGAGAGAGAGAGAGAGAGAGCAGGAAGTTGTGGAGTCAAATAAAAATCTTTCCTAGAGCCTGAGAAGACGACTGACCACTTCTCACCCATATTGAATGAATGAAGGAAGGAATAAACTTGAAATTATACAGCGCAAAAAATTCAGAGTACTTTATGCTCTTAGGCACTTTACATTTATAATTGACAATTGAAATAAATACAGTAAAGAATAAATGACATTATTTTTTTGTCAAGGACAAAAATTAGTCGGACAGTAGTCTTTTAATATGCTGCTTTCAACAAAATTAGGCAACCGAACTTATACTTACATCAAACTTTGCATGTTGCGCTTCTCATAAGCATAAAAGTATATTCATATATTTCCATTTTTTAAAAATACACTTCCTGACCATAACATCTATTTAAAACTCCCATGTGGTGGAAAATTTTCCATTCCTATAGAGGATTATTTTTTAGCTTTTATATCAGGTCTTGCAGCGAAAGTGATGTCAGTGTCTTGCCTCAAAGTGATGGGCCTCTGGCATTGACAACACGTCAATATTAAGATAAACTTTTTAAAATGAGCTTTTCAATCACGCTTGACAACCTTTCATTTTGTTAACCATCTCATCTATTTTCTTGAGGAATGACATCTTGCCCAGCACAGCAGAACAGACACCAGCGGGGAGATGCTACAAAAGTAACATTAAAAACTTAACAACTATCTAGTTCGGATACATCAAATACAATGTGAAGGAAATTTACCTCTAAATTAACCACCCCCCCACTCAAATTATCAGTAAAAAATGTATGTAAAGTTAGTAATGAGCGTTTTTATATAGCGCCTAATCCACTAATATGCTCTAAGCGCTTTTCATGGGTTCCCTGACAGGCCATTTCCAACCAAATCACCTTCTGAACTCACAGAGGGGCAGCAAGTAAACCACATCACTCTAGCACACCAACTAGATCTTTTACTGCCAATAGTCAGGTACTCCTTTAATGCATGAGAAATGTGTGTAAATAGCTTTTCTCAAGGACTAAACTTCGACCTGCCGAAAGCAAGACTCCAACCTCAGACCTCTGGGTCTGAAAGCCGAGTGTCTACCACTAGACCACGACGCTCCCCGAACAAAGGGCAACATTGTCAATTAAAAATTTTTCCTTTGTTTGTAGTGTATACTGCTAAGTCAATTATTATACTATTAAAAGCCAAATTTTGTTCACAAGAGATTTGAAATATCTGTACTGGGTTTAGTTAAGTAAAATAATCAAATTGACTAGGTTAAAATTATATAGACTCTGCTACATCACTGTGCGGCACAAATCAATCTCAAACCAGAAAAATAGGCCAGCAGTTTCAGGAACAAGCTTTCAATGCTGACCTTGTTTTTCTTGAGCTACTTTGCAAACTTTTTTTAATCCAGTCTCAAGGGCAGACAACTTGATGCCAGACAGTTTGTTGGATCGCTTGTCCCGCTCTTGAGCAACAATCAGAGCCAGCTAAAAGGAGACAATAAAAACGAGCATAGCTTAAATAAAATATAAATGTGATAAGTTTGCAATAAATCTAAAACCATTATGACCTCAAACCTTGTATGGTAGGCCCTCATAAACTTTTCTAAGCTCTTGAACTGATAATTTTGTTCCCATTTGATTGCATGCAATATAAGGATGAATGGGAACTTACAAAAGAAAATAAGCTACTTCAGGGGCAAAGAAACAAGGCCTAGTTCTAAATATTCTGGTCAGTCTAAAAGTTTCAAGCAAATAGAACAAAACAATATAATATAGGTATGGGTTGCTGGGAGCATTCGCTATCAAAATGCTGGACAGCATTGGTTTAAGAGTTAAGGAAAATTTTTTTTTTTTTTAAATGTACCAAAGCTTGTCAACTCTAAGTTTCTCATAGTATCGGCAGGAAAATTTATGACATGAATCAACAACAACACCTGAATTGAACAAATAATAGCAAGACGAATCTTTCATATTTCATTTCATTGTTTTTGTTCACAGTGTTAACTCCAGGTGATGAATGATGAAATAAAAAAAAAAGAGAAGTTAAACAAGTTAAGGCTAAATTTTTCTGTAAAATTTGAGCGATTGCTTTCAAGAATAATAACTAAGCAATATAGACTAAGATCTCCAGAGAAAAAAATAACTTTACGTCAAAGAAATAGACAAATTAAGATTATTGCAAGACCAGGATTGAGAATAAATTTTTAAATCTACAGTTAATATTGCGTGACGGTTGGGTTGATTTTTAAATACTTTTTTCTTCATGGCAAAAATAAAAAAAGTGACTTTCATATGGTTTTCTAAGGTAAACAGGAAAAGTTAGTACATGAATTCAAACTTCTTTTCACTTCATTTGACTTGCACTAAAATTAGGGATGTACATGATTAACCAAAACTAAACAAGGCCTGAGACTCTTAGTTTTGTAGGGACTTTAATTTTTATTTTAGAAATGCCATATTTTTAAACTTTTATAAATGGAAATAGGAATAGCATAAGGACGTCCAACTCTCAAATAAATCTATAAACCTTTATGAGTGGGATTGGTGCCCTTTTATGTTGGGTGCCCTGATGTTTTCTTGCAAATGCAAGTAAGTGCTGCAATACAGATTAATTTTTTCACTTGATTAAATTCATTCTAAAAATTTTTTTTTAAGCTGAAATCCTAAATTAATTTCTAAAGATAGGAACTGAAATTCCTGCTTTGTAGTACAAGACTCACAAATTCTCGCCCGTCCTCCCGGCTCTCGATATCATCTACAGGTATCAAATGGCAATCACCCAGTGACAGATCTGATATCAAATAGCCAAAACACAAAAGGAAAACCATTAAAACACATAAATAATTATTAGGAAAAAAAAAACAATTCTGTGCCTTCAACAGTTACTTGATGTAAAAAATCTTTTTGGACTCTCCCCCCTGCTCAATTTGTTTAGTTACTTTAGGGCATTTAGATTTTTCTGGTTTTTCTCTGAGTATAAAACTCAAACAATTTACAGACACACATTTTGATATTTTCTTATTGTAAGATAACTTAACTGATTTCTATACTTTCAAATGACTTTTGAAAAGTCTGTTCATATCAATATAGAAAGCTAAATTCATGCTTTGGGAGTTCATATTTTCTTACATCTAAAGATAAATCAAAGCTATTAAGATTAAGTGATTGGGAACATACCTTTCATGCGACCAGCAAACTCGTACTGTTCCTCTGCCTTGGATGATCTAGCCGAGATGGCAGAGAACAAGCCACCTTGACCCCAGGTTCCTGAGTTGTCTGGGTAAAAGTTCAAAGCTCAGACTTAGCTATATGTTTCTAAACTCAATCTTTCACATAAGTCAAGCAGAAACCAAACTTAAAATAATTGGCATCAGGTAATTCTACACGTTAAAAAACAAAAAACAAATGCAAAACTTTTCTTCATGTTGAAAGTCAAAGGACTTTCCGTTTTTAATATCCCTAGGCCTTTGCAATATACTGCTGCCATCGGCTGGAATTACTGTTAGAAATGATTTCTCTGGCACTCTCCAAAGGAACAGATGAGTCTTGGTTAAGCACCTCTAATAGAGGAGTTAGCTCCTTGAAGCCAGCAGTTAGCTAAGTTAAATTCATAGAGACAAGCATCTTTCTCCAATACATCTACTTTTTGAAAATCTGATGGGCTTCATTTTGGATATGTCTCTTACAAAGGATCAAATATTTCTACAAAAACCTTTTGCTTCTAAAGTTGAACTCTAGCAGAGTATACAACAGAAAACCCTTAAAACCTAAATTCTGACTGCTAAAATGTGGTTTATATAGACTAGAAAGAAACAATTGCTAAAAGCCAAACATTTTTTATTGTCTAACACAGTTCATCAAAATTGAATTTGAAAAGGTAATACTGCATTTCCATTCTCAACACATTACAATCTAGTCCCAGCTGTTTCTTCTTTTCTGCCATGCCTGCAAGAATGCTGGAAACCCATAGGAACCATTTATCAAATCAAGTTTTTCTAACTTACCAGCACAATGTACAATTATGTTATCAGCTGTGTTGGCATCCAATGGGTGTGTTACATCACCCATAACATAACGAATGGCCAGCTTCTTTTTTCTTCCACTCGTTCCTTCCTCTCCAGTTGTGTGCCCGTTATCACCATAGTCGTCGTTATCCTCACTATCCATCTCTAAGGTAAGAGAAAAGTTTTTGCCCATGCCAGATGACGATGATGACGTTGTGGGTTCTTCCTCCTCTTCCTCTTCTCCGTCACTCGCCAGCAAGATGGCTGAGGACACATAGCGGTTCGCCGACCAGAGCTGTTCGCTAGAGTATGACAGTAGAAACAAAACAAATAAAAAGTAATAATTTAATCAAATTCCAAATTGAGGAATTAAGTTGTGGTTTGGATGTATATAACAAGAGACACAAATTAGTCACTGCTTAGCATGTATGTTCAGCCTCAGATGGTTACAAAAGATGAAACAATCTAAAAAAAAATTGGTTGACCCATTTTCAACTGAAACTTAAAAAATGCTGTCTAAAATTTCTCTAAAAAGTCGCTGCTTCAAATTTTTCATGTTTTTAAATTATGTATAGCAGATAAACAGATGATGCTTTGTCGAACAATTTCACCCAGTCCAAACATTGGGATTGACACAAGCTTGTTTTTATGTCAAGCTATGAGAAATCATTAGCACCTGTCTATTTCTATTGGTCTACATGTTTTGCTTCGAGCTATAAACTAAAAACCCACCGTTTTTTCTTCAAAGCTTGAGCTCTCAAGATTTTCTGCTGGGCAGCCTGCTTCGCTCTCTTCGCTTCAGCCTCTTCTCTCTGGAGAAATATTCGAAGAGAAAGAATGAGAAAAGAAGACAAAAGTTTTCTGCAAAAAACAAAAAAAAAACACATTTTAAAATTAAACAGGCCCCTAATGGAAAAAAAATTGGAATATGCCATTTTAATATACAAAAGCTAATTTACAATAGCGTTTTTACTTTGATCTTCAGTAGACACACAACCGGCTCTGTGGCCTAGCGGTAAAGACACTCGCTCAGAGATCGGGAGATACGGGTTCGATCCCGGGCCGAGTCAAACCAAAGACTTTAAAATTGGTATTAGCAGCTGAATCGCCTAGTGTCTAGCATTATGGATTTAGTGCTAAGTCTGGTCGACCCGGTGTCAGGATAATGTGACTGGGTGTGGTGTATACAGCGCTCCGTACATCACGGTGTGGCAGCACGCTTTCAATTGTCCCAAGCGCTGTCTCTGATATAACCTTGTAGTTGAAAAGAGACGTTTAAATTCAAACAACCAACCAATCAGAAGACACAAATTTAGGGAGGAAGAGCTTCTTTGTGACGACATTTTACCTTTTTCCTCCTTTCCTCCAACTCCTCTGGTGTCAGCTGCTTCTTGGGTTTTCTTTCAGGCAAGGGAAGTAATGAGGTCACACTTGTCCCTGCTCGTCGCAAAGTTCTCTCCCCACCAGCCTTGGCCTCTGCGATTTCTTTCTCTGCTGCAAGTTCACGATGCATATAAATATTTCTATGTTGGTTAAAAGATTTAAAGTAAGAAATTAGCAAAGGGTTTAACCCCTTCACTGCCAAGTAGGTTCTGCCTTTACCATTAAAAAAATTTGTTAAAAAAATAGTAAAACTGAAAAAAATTGCAAATCTGCTTTTTAACAAAGGAAATGATGTGTTTGGTTTACTATGTCGACAAGTTTGTTACGGCTATATCTCTCTGACCGTTCATAAGACTAAATAAACAAGAATTGTCTACCCTGAGTGAGACTCGGGCCTGGCAGTGAAGGGGTTAAAACAGGCTTGAAGTAAAAAATGACAAAAAAAAAGCAACTTATCCCTTTGGTATAATTTAAACCCTTAACCTGTAGTAGCTTCAACACCCTTTGCTTTGCCTTTAAAAACAAACATAGCTAATACCATGTTACCACTGCTTACAAAATAGAAGTTTTGTGGCCCAGGTCTTTGCTTAGCTATTGCAAGTTGATTCAAACTTCATTTGGAAGATCAAAATTGCGCAATCAATTATTGAAGCTGACTAAGTCTTAATCATAGTTGCGACTCTTTGGAGCGGAGGGTTTAGTAATGTTCGATTAATTTTACTTCCAGCATGCCTACCTGACAAAACGTACATTATTAGCAAAAAATGTCTAACAACAAAAATTTAATATGAGGTAGTTATTCTTTACTTGTCAATGTATCGTACCGTGCAACATGACAGCATGAACTAACAAAAATTATCTAATCATCTAATCAAACCGGGTCACAAAAAGAATAGAAAGCACAGGGAAAATAAAGTCGTAATAATAGACAATTCTCTACCATCTATTAACACTAAACAAACAGATTAAAAAAAAAAAACAATATGAACAAAAAGACTTCATTATGATCAACAATGTTACCTTGAATGAGTTGATCGAAAGCTTTCAGATCTGCTGTTGAAGGTTCCTTAGAGTAGTCTGTTCCTTCAAACATATACATGCTTTGGATTTGTGTACCGTTATCATCTTCTTCCTCATTATCACCCTTGTCCGGTAGCTTTTTTTTATCAATTGAAAAAAAAAGTTTTTTACATCTATGTAAACCAATGTAAGAATGTAGATAAAATTTTCAGTAACTACAAGGGTTTATTGTTTTCAGAGATCAGTATAACTCCTAAGATTTTATCACCCACTACAAGAACAACACTTAAATACACCCGTTAATCCACCAAGCCTCATCAGAAGATTATATAGGCCCTGTAAACAGGAAGTTCATTTTTTCATACACTTAAGGATATTGTGATGCAAAAAAAATTAATTTGTTACACTCTGAGGGTTAAAGAATCTCAACTTGATTCATGGATGCCAAATGGTTTTGAAAAAAAAAAAAAACCTGAAAATGATTCTGGCATTGCACATTATGTTAAAAGTTGGCTTGGACACATGTTGTTGCATAAACAAGAAATAGATGAAAAAAAAAACCTGAAATAACCTGAAAAAACATGAGATTTCGCATCACTGTTCATTAATGCAAAGACTAGTAAGTCCTCTTAACCCTTTCATCACCATTACCATCCGTGTGTATATTTTCATCAAAGATACAACTATTACCCATGTGGGGATATCCCAAACAAGCAAGTCATATAATTATACTGAAGCAACATGCACGTAATTTGGAAAAGAAATAGAATAATTTCTTATAAATTGCCCAGTATTGTTTGGAAGTCAGGGAAAGGACTTTTTGTGTAATCACTTAGTATGGCTGCATTATAGTAGTCGAATACTATCACATGGTAAAGAAGAGTTCAAGATATAATTAAATTTCTGAAGTTTCACAATTCAAAGCCTGACCTAACATGATGATCAGCAGCTATCATGGTGAAGAAGTTAATGAAAACATTTAAGGGTTGATACAGCTAATTGCTCTAACCAGTAGACAGAAAGTATTGGGAATGAGAATGAAGTACAAAATTATTGGTCTCGCCCGCAAGCAATTGACTTAATAGAGGAAGTTTTCCAACAGGAACGATAATTTGGGCTCTAATCTCATTCCCAATTGGAAATAACTGACTCAGAGAAACAGCACAGTTGACTGTTGTTAACGTTATGAGCCTTAACCTGATCAATCACACATCTTCTGAATGTCTGACACACTTGATCTTGATTTGTTAACAAGAGCAGGCAGGCTATTCCAGGACTAAGAAAAAAGGAGAGCTGCAGTTCAGCTATGTTGATGTGTAGGATCAAGAAAAAATAATATCAGTAAGGTAACTTTCACAGCTCTTCAAAATTAAAATGAAAATGATAAACCAAGAGATCCTTTAAACTGAAGTTACATAAACCAAAATACTGGATTAAGCCAAAATATAGTTTTGATTCAAGAGTAACTTTCTTTATATAAATAACCTAAAATTTGGATAAACCTGAATCAAGCTGCAGTCCTAAGAGCTTCGGTTCAAAGGAGTTATTATTTTATGTTTGTTTGACACAAGTGTAAAGCTGATAACACATATGTTTTGCTTTTAGAGCTAAGTCATAATCGTAATATTTTTTTTCTCATTCCAGACAAGCATGTTTCTCTCACCTTCTCCCTCGACTCTTGCTTGTCTTCAGCTCTGTCCTCTGATACCCACTGCCCGTCTCGAGATTCTCCAAGAATTGCCTCAAAGTCTAGCAGTTCATCAGCTCGGGCTTCGGCAAGAAGTTCATCAACGCCAAACTTCAGAATGTCCTGAAGCTGTGTAGTTAAGAAACGTTATTAACTTTTGAAGTATATGAGATAAAATCCTTTTATAGTTTTGTAAAAATTAGTGAAACAAAAAGATAATTAATAGTTTGAGAAATATCATTTTACTCCTTATCTTTTAGTGCCCGTGAATATCGTCTATCTTTCTTTTATGCAGTCAAATCTTTATTACTTTAGCTTTTCAAAGTATAAAAAATTGGTTTGAAAAATAAAATAATTACAAGTTTGATAAATTAAAATTTTTATTCCTTTAATGCCTGAAAAAACTGTTCATCTTTCTGGCTTGCAATCTCATATTCATTTCCCAGGTTACAGACATTATATAAACATGTATATAAAACTTAAAAATTTACTAACTTTACAAAAATTGTCCACAACATTCAATTAGTAATAGCAAAACTATAAAATAAAACCAAGAAAGCAGGGACCAAAATAAAAGAAAGATTTTGTCTGCCAGATTGTATGTTCAAACTCTGTCTGCCTGTCTTCAACTCCCTAACCTGCGCTGTGTCCTGTCCGAGAATGGACTGCTTGCTGGTAGATGGCGTAGAGAACTGGCCGCTTTCGATCACCTTCTCCGTCAGCTTGAGCTTCTCTTCTGCTCTCCTGAGAATAATTTCCTCCACTGTGTTTCGGCCAATGAGGCGAATTATTTTCACTGGCCTGGGTGGAGGTGAAACAATGCTAAGAGTAGAAAATTTTGCATTTGTAAAATAATTATAAGGAAAAAAGTGATAACTGACTACAGTTCCCTTTCATCTCTGCAGTCAAAGTCACAAAATTTTTTCAAGCTAAAAAAAAAATAAACCGACCTTTCCTGACCTATCCTGTGAGCTCGAGCTGCGGCTTGGAGGTCATTCTGAGGGTTAAAGTCGCTGTCTACAAAAATCACAGTGTCTGCAGCTGTCAGGTTTAGCCCTTGACCACCTGTGCAAAAAGAGAGCAAGTAACGGGCAATTGGTACAAATTGGCAAACAGAAAAAAAAATCATATGAAATTCGGTACAAACTGGCACAACACTGCTTTTGCCAGTATTTGTGACACTTTCTCCAACAAAACCAGAAACACTAAAGAGTTTAAGCTAAGATTTGCTCTCAGAAACTAAAACGCCATATTTGGAAAGGAAAGCATAAAAAATTAAATATAGTCAGATGCAAACTGAAGACAATAGCTAACTGATAATGAATTTCAATTATTACAATTGAAATCAGGAACAGGTACATTGTAAAAGGTCAAGCTTACATTACAGATTTAGGACTCGACCAAGTGGTTGATGGGAGGTTCAGGTAAGCTGAAATTCATATAAAGAACCCCTGCACAGAAAAGATACAAACTTTAAATCTCTTTTAACACAGAGCATTGAAATAAAAAAATGGATTTATTTTATCAGCAAACTCTAACAGAATTCAGAAGAGGGAGATTATAGTCATCTGAAAAACGATTTTTTTTCTTATTGAAAATATTGTATAAATAGGATACAGACCACAAATGTGACCTTTGCGCAGCCTTGCATATATGAGATAGTATTGTAAATGTTGTATTTACATCCCTATTACAAAAAAAAAGACAAAAAAAACATGTTTCTTCTCTGAAGATGAGACATGCAACTCCAGATTTTACCCCTTCCTTTCATCTAAAGTTGGATGCAAAACTCAAAATATAACAAAAGAGAAATCCTGCTGACATAAGATGACCTGTATTGCCATTATGTCCAGACTAGACCTATAATAAATTCTTAAACTAACCTGCTCTGGTACTCAACAAGAAAGCAAAAGTCTCATCGTTTGAATTAAAGTTCTGCACAGCCAGAAATCTCTCCTCTCCTCTCACTGAGCCGTCAAGCCTCTCATAACTGTAGCCTGGAAGGAAAAGTGATAAGTTCACAGGTGATTATAAAAAGTTTAAGATATTCTAATGAGTACTTTTATGACAAAGAATTTGGCTGA
>BMAT01001021.1:30534-43642 GCA_019649035.1 Elysia marginata | reverse complement strand
CAGGAAAGTCAAACCGGAAATCCCGGTCTTCTATTACATCAAAATATTATACCTAACATTAAAACAATATTACTTTTACATTATTTTTTTTTAAGTAAAACATTAAAGATGGTCAAGTATGTAACAGACTCACGATTTTGTAATTTAAAAACTTTTTTTTCACAATGGTTTCTATTCTGCTGTTTAAAAATATCGAGAAAAAACTCTGAAATGTACTCGACTTCATGCACTGATTACGATAAATTAATGTTATATGCTGTGTTTTGCAGTTTTAAAGGTTAATATCTTTTTAACCGTAATGCCGTGACTAACACAGGCAAAAAGAAAGGAGCTTAACGTGGAGACACACAATAATGGGTTCATTGTCATCAAATTGTAAAATTTGAAGTCGCCTTCCGTGCTAACAAAATTGTTAAGTATAATTTTGTAAGTACATCGCTTTAGCTTTGACATATCCTTAAAGAAAAACCAAAAACATAGGCTCTTTTCAGCGGGTGGTTTTATTCATTAAATTAGATGCAAATCTTTTTGAATGCACCACTCCATGTACCATCATCAATTTTAGACGAAATTTTACAAACAATAGATGTACCTCTTTTTTTAAATTCCCAATTAATATGACTAGCGTTTTGATAAAACATTATTATTATTATTATTATTATTATTATTATTATTATTATTATGTTTGCTCAAAACACATTTAACCATCCTATTTTTGCAAGTGCTCCCACCCTGTTCCCGCCCAACGTAATAGGCCACGCATTAAAATGTCTAAATCGTTCAGTTTAACACAAAACATCGCGTTGTAGTTTTGATGTTCAAGGAGGGATAATACTATTCGCGTTGCGGAAAGCATTTTAAACATTTCAAAGCAGGTGAACAAAACGCAAATTGGTTGAAACTACTAAGGTGAAGTTTCCTTGCCTAGATATGACTGTGTGAACTAGGCGTATATATATTATATTATATTGTCTTTGCACTTTTCTCATACTTTGCTAAGTGTTAGAAAAGTAACAGAGGCCTGAACTATTACAGTTTCGAAATGAATTCGATTGAGTATGTCTTGTAGATTCAACACGATCGACACAGTGCAAGGTTTAACATAGCTGTTCCTAGGTCTCCGAATGTTGTTTCACGAATGTAATATAATTGTACCAATTATAGAATATTTGTCCTTAAAATTGTAAAGCGTTCAAATAGGATTTAATAGAGGAAAGACTTTATCACACAAGAACATTATTTTAAGGGTGCCGCTATATTTTTGAAGCCACAAAGAAAATCCAAAACTCATTTTGACTCTAATATCTGTTTTTTTTTTATTTCTATACACAGAGCAGTATGGCTTGTCAAGAAAACAACAGTGCTACATCATAATAAAGTAATTCTTTTCTTATTTTGAATTTTTTGAAGCACCCCGAACAGTTCTTGTAAATAAAAAAAATCGGTGATATACAGGAATCACCAATCTCAAAACGCGTTTTAGATTGCAAAATCAAATCATCACCAAACAGTTCAAAATGAACATGGTAACCATAACAACAACAGCAGCTTCCGAGAGCAACAATTCTATTGCTAGGAGCGAAACTGACCCAGATATTATTTAGAGTCATCCCACTCGTTAGCTTCAACACACACAGGGCTTTCCTCCTGGTCAATAGTTTCGGCCTCACCGTGGGCATTGCTGTATTCGGTGTCTTTAGTAACACTCTTAACGTCATCGTGTACCTGAAACTTGGACTAAGTTAGACCACCAACATCAGCTTCTTCTCCTTGGCTGTAGTGGACTGGCTGGTCTCTGTATGTTTATGTCTCACTGTGGCCTCCATGTCGGATGTATCGGCTTCCGGTGAAGGCACCAGGAATATAGGCTACCGACATCAGCTTCTTCTCCTTGGCTATAGTGGACTGGCTTGTCTCTGTATGTTTATGTCTCACTGTGGCCTCCATGTCGGATGTATCGGCTTCCGGTGAAGGCACCAGGAGTATAGGCTACCGAGTGGCAGCATTCATGTTCCCATGTTTGGGGTTGGGAGCCTGGATCACCACCTTGTTTTCTGCGGAAAGATGTGCTTGTATTGTGATGCCATTGAAGATGAGTGCTAGCTAGGCTTAATATGTCATCTAAAATTTGTCACTGATTTCTGCGTATAGCAGTGTTGTACAAAATGAACCTCGTTTCTACAGCGCACTGCGATATCATTACTAGAAAAAAAACTGTGAAAACGTGTCTCTCTATTAACTTACCAATACTATCAATGCAGAATTCAGAACAGGCAGCACTGCTGGTACAGATTTAGAGAAACCTGGAGTGTTCCTGTCACTTTTGCAGTACTTTCTGCAGGTTTTTGGATGTATCATAATGGTAAGTTGATCATGGGTTAGTTGGCTATAGAAGCGGGCAAGCCTGATCTCAATTTAATAATGATGTCTGGTATTGTAATCTGATATTGAAACTTTTGTTACCGCGGTTAAGGAAAAACAAAATTATGAATGTTTTTTTTTCCTCGAATACGAGATAACTGTTCTGTGCTCTAACCGTGTCGATCTCTTGAAAGCGTAAAACTGATAAGACAAAAATATTTTGTTGTGAAAATACTTTTCAAGGTACCTAAAGAATTCAAAAAGACTTAATTCGGTGACCATCTGTTTATGGATATAAACACATTTCTTTCTTTTTTTCATGAGCTAAAAGCTCAACCGTTAAAGCTAAAACAGAGATAGCGGGTTTTATTGGTTTGTCAATTGCCAAACAATGTACTTAAAATCGTTGACATACAGGAAGCAGTGTAAATAAACTTATATAAACAAAAAGATCATTCTCACCAAGACACCCCCTACGAAATTAATTTAGGAACACATTTTTTTCTATTTTACAATAGGTGATACAATAAAAATTGTTTGTCATTTCTTAACAGGTGAAGACAATTGTAACCCGAAGACGAATCCTCTGCCTCATCTCCGGTATGGCTGTGTATGAGGCTGTCTTTGGAGTCCTCCTGGTAACCATGGTACACCCACCATTCAACAAACCAAACCCTACACGTATTATATAGTCCTGTTACTGTATTGTTACTCCATCCCAGCCTTTATCTGCTTTTTTCTAGTTCTGATCTTCACAGCGTTTATCATCATACGTCTAAGAAAGACACTGAAATGGAGGAATTCCATAACCACGCAATCCGCAAAGACCGCAGGCTTCAAGGAAAGAAAAGTCGTTTTGTCCGTCCTGTGGATTTGTGTTATGTTTATAATATGTTTTACGCCATTTGTTGTCATGTTTGTAACTACCGTTAAATACCCAACTTTCACTTTATGGAATCCTTACTACGGATGGCTTGTCCACATTATATACACGTTTAACTACTTATTTCTTCAGCTTTAAATTTGATAGTATATTTCAAGACGAGTACGAGGTTTCGGGAAGTTTTTTATGCTTTGCGTGTTTGCTTAAAGTCATAAATTATTGGGGTTTAAACAGTGGCGGGAGGTATGAAAAATTGTGCTGTTTTTTTCTTTAAAAAAAAATAAATTTTGTTTTCTTTTCGTATAGAACTGGAGAGAAATTTGCGTCCGTTGATGTTAAACAGTTACTGACATTAGAAAACATGAGAGGAGGTCTAGACCTGACCAAGCGCTTATTATTCTCGGCGATTTCATATTTTTTTATCTTGAAATATTGTGAATCTCTTCTCTGTACTTTTACTACTACTACTACTACTACTACTACTACTACTACTACTACTGCTACAACTACTACTACTACTACTACTTCTTCAGCTACAACCACTGCTGTTGCTCCTGCTACTACAACTACTGCTGCTGCTGCAACTACTACTACTACTACTACTACTACTACTACTACTACTACTACTACTACTACTACTACTACTACTGCTACTGCTACTGCTACTGCTACTGCTACTACATCTACTACTACTAATTATTATTATTATTATTATTATTATTATTATTATTATTATCGTTATACTTCAACATAGTCTTCTAAACTTATTATATCACATCGACGATGAACAAGGCACCGCTAAATTTAATGTACTCAAAGAAAACTCTCTGACACTCCAAAACTCTGAAAATGACAGTGATGTGCGCATTGCTAGCCTATTGAGATTTTAGTAGTATTGACAGCAAGAAAAGAAGGGCTTCGTCTTTATTAGAGAGCAAAAACACGGAATAATACGAGCACGGACGGTTTTTGCAAGTTGTGATCTTTCCTATTAAATTAAGTTGGCAAAGCTATGCGTTCGGTAGCTTATTGTGCTCTATCAGATTCTCTTGACAATCTTGAAGGTCGAGGGGCTCAGTATATGGGTAAGTTTGAGAGTGGCCTAGTGTTGTATAAAGAACATGATAAAATAACTAAACGTATTTTTTTTCATTCATGTCATTGTGTACTGATTGTTGTTCAGACTGTCAGTAATTACTTGAGAGTAAATCAGTTTTGCTATTTGTGAACTTAAAATTATTTACTTTTAAAATCTTAATCGATTTGTAAAAAATCTGTTGGTGCATTGTCATGAACTATGTATGTTCATATTATTACTTTGATATGAAGACCAATTTTATTTATACCCCTCTTTATTCATAAACTCCAGTATTGGGTTTCTAAACATTTTACTTTCAAACTTTTCCTATTGAAACTTTATGAAAAGTATTTTGGTTTTCTACAACTTACTTGAAGTCCATTAAGTAAATCTTTGTACGAAAATAATTTTCAGTTAAAGTATCATGTGAGATAAAGACGGTCTCAAAAAATAGCGGGAATGGCTCAAGCTTTTAACATTGTTCTTATTATCCTTGGACCGAACATAGAAAATAGATTTTATGCGTTACGGACCCATTCAGGAGGACGAAGCGCAGAGCGGAGCCATTCCAAGATGGCTGATGGGCTAGCGGGTCTCGTCAGCAAATCGTCTGCTGTAAAACCTACGCTACCTATGAGTGTTATTGCGTCATATGTTATCATCGTCGGCGTGCGAGGTGTCTAGTCTGTGTGTGGTTCAAGAATGAGAGATAATAAAGAACACTACAAGTACTCGCGGTTATCGCAAGCTAGGGTTTACTGTGTACACGGTTTAGCACTTGAGCCATTCCAATTTTTTGGACCATGTTTGTCTCACATGATATTTTCACTGAAAATTATTTGACACAAGAAATCCACCTAATGTACTGACCAACCAGTAGGGGTATTAATTAAAATAGATATAAAAAAGGCTAGCTTTGGCTCAAAGAAGCACCTGCAAAAGTAGTAAACTTCGTGTTTCAACAGACTTGGCGTTTGACCACATTACAGTCGACTCGTTTTGGGAAAGATATTTTTAATATGAAACGATGACAGACTCATTATCGTGTTCTTTAGCTCTGGTGGGCAGCTTAAGTTAGAAAGCAAATATCCTGTTTTTTCTGTTTTATCTCATTTTTTTTTATTCAAAACCATTTCGTAATAATCAATTTGCCTCAGTGCTTTCATAAAATGGGGGTTCTCCCTCATTTCTATTGCACTCTATATTATTTTAATTTTATTGTTTTTAAAGTTGCTTGCTGAGGAATTTTTAAAGCTTTCTTGTCCAAGCAAAGGAAATATTCTCTTAGAGTCTGTTGAAACGAACGCTGGTTGTTGACGTAACAACACGATTTTTTGGCAACGATGTATATACCTGTACCTGTCCCTGAATTTGATTTTTCTCGTAGGACTCTAACTCTATAGGGAATGAGATTTCAACAAGAGTAGCGGGACTTTTCTGGTGTCTCTCCACTATCTTATGAATACAAATATTACAATCTTTTAAAATTTATGCGACAGATTTATTTTGAAGATAAATTTTTTCCTTTAGCTCTATAGTTTTTAAGTTCTAGATGTCAAATCGTTTATAAAAGAGAGAAACTTACCCTACAATGTAGGTCTAGATTACAATAACCACTATAGTATTTTGGGGTGCTGTCTTCTGAAAAAGGGACGTTACTCTTGTTTTACCTCTAATCTCATTCCCTATATTAATTTTCTTCTTGCTCTATGTCTTCAGATCTCTACCTACATTTTTGTTGTGATATAAGCTATGTTTAACTAAGCTTAGAAAAAAATTACAATATATAATTATTGCAAGTCTTCACAAGAATATTTACCACCAATGTGACATAAGAACAAGTCGGAGGATCGATTTAAATAGCAATTGCATCTATTTTGAATATCCTGGTTACAAACATAACAGTCTGTCAACAGACTGACCTAAGTTGGAGAGAACACTGGGAATGGAAATGTTCAAAGTTTTGTCATAAGTAGGTTGATAAAGATCTTGTTTTAAGGCTATGGAAGACAAGCGTATTACTGGTAAAGCCAGTAATAATAGTCTAATAAAGCGCTCAACCACTGGAACTACTTTACAAAGAGACATAATAATCATAGATTAATATTACTGATAACGATGACGATGGTGACGAAAAGGGTCATGATGAAATACTAATACGCAATAATAGTAATAATAATGATAACTATAATAATAATAATTATTATTATTATAATAATGATGATGATAATAATAGTAATGATGATGATGATGATGATGATGATGATGATGATGATGATGATGATGATGATGATGATGATGATGACGATGAATAGATCAGGATGATGATGATGACGATGATGATGATGACGATGACGACGATGATGATATTATTATTATTATTATCATTATTATTATTAATACTACTACTACTATTATTATTATTATTATTATATTAATTATAATAATAATAAAATAATAATACACGTAGTAGTAATAATAATAATTGGCCTAACAGGCAAAACTGTTTTAAAAATTATGTTTAGACCATTGTATAACAAATAACTATGATACCTGTAGCTCAAATTCCGAAAAATGGATTTTAAACGTTTTTCAAGATCAATAGCGAAGAACCTAGCCCATTATTATAAATGATTTAAACCTTCATAAGGTGATTAAAAGACCTACTCAAGCACACAGACATAAAAGAGATGCTGATATTTCATCAATATCGATTGGATGTTTTCTTCATGTCAGAATATCTGCACACAATGTCCATACCACTTTTTTCATGTGATCCAAATTACAATATTACACAGTAGGAAAAAAAAACAATTAATGCATAATTCAAAGCGGTTGCTTCTCTTTTCAAAGGTCTGATCTCTTTGCCAAACGTGTATTTGTTTGTTCCACGGTTCCATTGCTAGGGGCGTGGAGGTATAGAACGTTCTTCTGTAGAGTTGCTATGTCTTCTGATGTTTTTGTCGATCCAAGACAAATACGCAGAGACATAGGAGTAAACACCCAGCGACAAACGGTCTCCACATCTACCTGACCCCCATGATGTGATGCCGAACAAAGTGTATAGACCTGATGAATGAAAGTGGTCGACAGTGGGAGTCAATGTAATAGATGCGTTCTATATACTTAGTGAATACAGACAAGAGACACAAATCCAGATACTGCAAACTGTAGCTAGATACAGATTTGGAGAATACATCGTTAATTATTGTTAATAATAGGTAGATAGAGCTTTGGAAAATGCGTCGTTACTTACTGTTAATTATAGATAGATAGAGCTTTGGAGAATATATCTTTAGTTACAGAAAGTTATAGACAGATAAAGCGATGCAGAATATTATGGTCATTTTTAATCCTTTGTTGCGTGAGGCCAGAAAAATGTTGGAATATGGATGAAACTTGTTGTGTAAGTTCATTTTAGCATAAATAATCCACTTATAAAGTAAAATTTTCATATTTTGTCATTAAGATGGGGCTAGTTAGTTCTCTGGAGTGGACGCCATGCCCTCAAGCTGCTGATTTGTGAAACTTCGTGTCCCCCTAGTGGACGCCATGAAGTTGAAGATGGGTTTTCATTTAAATAATCTAGCTTTCAAAATGGTGTGCACATATTTATTTTTTAAATGGAAGAGTAGGCGCCTCTTACTTGCCAGAAGTAAAAAGTGGCATCACAAGATTGCACTTGTGAAATAAAAACATTTATTTTCGTAAAGGGTAATTTATGGTAGTCCTCAAAAAACGTGTCCACTGTGGTGGGTACAATGCAATAAAAGGATAATTTATATACCTTCCTTTTAGGAACAGGTTGAAGTGGAAATTGATATATAAATGAATTGACCTTTAGAAAGTACAAGATGAGAGATGGGTTGATGCGATAATAAAGGCACATAAAGGAAAATTCATTATCTTATAAATCATATGGATTAGCAACTACAGCGTAGAAGATGAGCGTTCACGTAAAGGAAAACACGGAATTAAAAATATGTCACCGTAATTGAACTATATAGTTCTGAGCGCACATAAATATATGAAACACATTAATGCTATGATATTTTAATCAGTCATACAAAAAAGAAGAAGGAGTTATAACAGAGCAACTTTTCCTTGGTAGATATCTTTTAGGTTGAAATGCGCAGCATGTTTAGGTTTAGTGCCGTATATGAATGAAGTTTTGGTTTGACCTATAGTATAATTATGGCACAGTTTTCTTTTTTTTTTCAACATTTAATTTGGCTTAACGGATAAGCTGCACTTACCTTTGTCCTTGCATACAATCGGTCCGCCGCTGTCGCCTTTACAGGTATCTTTTCCCCCATTAGCGTAGCCGGCACACATCATCCGCGGACTGTAGTATCTGAAGAGATGCGCGATGCTGCACCAGTGCCATGTGACCAGCGGTACGGACACTGCATGGAGCTCTTTCGCTTGGCTACCAACGTTGTCTATAATATAACAGGTGCGAGATGAGGGTGGACACAGTTCAAGGAGTGTAGTGGCAACATAGTCCCTTATGATAGTCTAAGCTATGTTTCTTTACGTGACAAGGTGGCGTGTACCGAAGCTACAATAAGTCGAAGGTTCGAATCATACGAAAGGCAGAAATTTCGGGTATTTCCGCTTAAAGCCTACTTCTCTCCACTTCTAATTTCCTACTTTTAAGATTTTTCAAACAGTTTATTTAGAGCGGGTTAAGAAATGCATAATTATTATTCTGTGTTTTGGGTTTCCTGGTTGAAACAATTACCGTACGTCACCATGCGTTTATATGTCGATTGTGAACGGTTTGTGAGCAAAGGAGGAAAACAGATTTTCTTAGTCAAAACTTTCATATCGGGAATGAGATTAGCGGGGAAACAAGAGTTATTCTTCCTGTTTGAAAGGTCGTGTCCAACACAAGACCTAAAAAACAATGTTTTCTCAGCTTTATCAACAACAGAAAACTGCTTTTTTTAAAATTCACTGAGGCTTATAATTAAAGTGTGATTACCTTGATCCATTCCGAGAAAAATTGCGAAGATTTTTAATATTTTTTTAACATATTTTGCTAACAGACACTCAATTTATCTAAGCTGCGTTGTCTTTTTCAACGTTAACTGCGGCAACCTGCGGCTTCTCTTTTTATCTTTGCTTTTATTTAAAGTATTTGTCGTGTATTGTACATTAATATATATAAATTTGATATAATTATAAAATAAATAATAAACCACTCCTATTGTTAGACAGGTCTTTCCTACTTTCCTGACATGTTGCTGGTATACATAACAATAACACAATGAATAAAATTAATATGTTTTTAATGGACAAGGAAGAAAAATCCCTAGATACGTTATACACAACGTTGAAAAATCTATTTCGCAAAGACTAAAACAAGCTGCTCATTTTTTAGGCCAACATGCAAAATGTTTATCATAACATAATTATAGATCTAGAAACTGAAAGGTTTTTAACGATAAAATTAAAGTTTTTTTTCCTCTTCAAAGGTAGATCTAGGCCTACAATAGATTTTTTCCTTTAAACGCCAAAATGTAGCCATTGTATTTTGCTTTGCTAATCCAGAGCCAACTGACACGATCGAGATAGCTCTAAATGAAACCAGCGTGGGTTCATTCTCATAAGTAAAGAATACCGACATGCAACGGTTTGCTTGAATAGCTGCAATCAGTCGCTTATAATATTCCCTTTTCTCTTCCACTCGGAACAAAATGGCTGAAGCAGGCATTAAGCTTTTAGTTTTACAAAGAAAAAATATGAATGAAACATTAAAAACACGTAGTAGGCCTACAGAGTTAATATGCCACAACCATAGTTATATAGAGAAATTAAGCTTTCAAAACAGTGGAAAAAACAAAAGATATTGCTTTGGCTGTTGAAGTGTTCGACTTACAAAAGTAAGATGCTTTATTGTTTTAAATTTTAAAAGTGAAAATTGATAAATTATCAAGGCAAAACTAAGTAGTCGAAGGAAACAAAACAATAAAAACTAGAAGAAAAAATGCACTTACGCCTTGGCTGCCTTTCAGCCAAGAACGGCTACTCTAATTTTCTCTTGAAATCGCATTCCCGATTGGCTCTCGGGGTTTGTTTTTTTGTGTTAAATTGAGACATAAGGTAACGGATCTAACCCAAATGGAACGTTGCACAGTGTACTTCAGCTACATCTACATAATAGCAACTTCACTAATCCCTCAGAAAATCTATGCAGAGATTTGTGGAATGATGCTGGCGATATGACGTAAAGTAATTGCATATTTTGAAATTAAGTTCGACGATATAGATTTTTGGAACAAAAAACTTCTTTAAGTCAAATCGAATGGCGGATTTCAACAATGCAACTAATTTACTAAAGCAGAAAGCGTAGGTTGATCTCTTAAAAAAACTCTTACTGAGTATCTAAAATTAAAAGTATCGGAAAGATTAAAAACGAAAGTTTAATAACAAAACCCCCCAAAAATATAGTTATCTTTACTGGTATATTCTATTGCATCAAGAGAGTTTAACTAGCAATATTGGATGATCATAAGCACTGTTTTATTCTCTTGCTTAAGTTTTTTCAACCTATCAATATACATGATACACGTACCGGCTTCAGTTCTCCCCCAGCCAGAAACATCGCACATGTCTCCGAATCTGTAAGGTGTTGATGCAGTTGGAAGACATGCAGGTTGGACAAAATTGTTGAAAAGAATTCCTCGTCCCTCGCGGCGTTTCACCTTGACCAAAGCTATATCGAAGTCTAAGGTATTCGCTGAAACAGTTGAGATTTTTTTAATAAAAAGAAATACAAGCGTTAAAAATCTATAAGCAAAAGCTGCTTAACATAATGTCAAGGCAAAAAGAATGTTTTAAAGCCTCTACAAGTTACGGTTATTATAAAGATTATAGTTTTGCACCGCCGAAGGCAGTCTTAAGACTTTACATATTCCCCCCAGCAGGCCAATACACACCAAAGCAACTCAACTCATAATTCAGAGGATTACAGTACGGTTGCCCGTTAGGCGTTCAAGTACTAACATTCCGTGAGTTTTTAAGCACTGCTTCTAACCAATGTACCCGTTTTACAGGTGGGTGGACTAAGAAAAGTGTGGATAAATTGCTTTCCTAAGACAGTTACAACATGCGTCGTGATTGGGAATCGAACCCGCGACATCCTGATCACAGTTTAGAAAAGAAGAAAAATCGTTTTAGCCCAAGCTTTAAAAACAACAAAATTAAAACTTAATTAATTGCGAGCGTCAGGGAACAAAATGTAGAGTCAGGCACACGCTATAGTGGGGAAGTTTCCCATTGCATTCCTCCTCGCCTGACCGGCTCTGTGGCCTTGCGGTAAGACACTCGCTCAGAGATCGGGAGTTGCGCGGTTCGATCCCCGGCCGAGTCGAACCAAGGACTTTAAAATTGGTATTAGCAGCTGATCCGCCAGGTGTCTGGCATTATGGATTTAGTTTTAAGATTGGTCAGCCCGGTGTCAAGATTATGTGACTGGGTGTTTTGTACGCAAGCGCTCCTTACATCACAGTTTGGCAACACGCTTTTAATTGTCCCCAGCACCGTCTTTGAAATAACCTCGAAGTTGACTGGGACGTTAAAAATCAAACAAATAAACAAACATACTCGCCTGTACGTCCGCCGAGTCTTAAGAGACTTAACTACCCACTAAGTTCTGTAATTATGGTCAAAGGGGAACTAATAAAAGTTCATTCGCCCAGACTGGGAATCGAACCCGGGATCTTTCTGATAGCGGTCAACCCGCCCTACTGATTGGGACACCGCTTACCCCAAACCAAGCAAATATAAGGCACCAAAACCGTTTTGCTTTAATTGTGAATGCCAATGCTTCTATGGGAGGAGGGTTCGAATCCCTCCGTGGTCAACTGTTGTGCATGTGAGTTGAGATGAAAGTAAGAGATGTAATTTGTTTTCAATTTTCTATATATTCAAACATACCTAGCCTAGTAGAGAGTTTACCAAAGGCAGTATTTTAATCTTTTACACCACTTAGTTTCGCGCACACCTAAGTACATCAATAGTCAGTGTGCTCAGTGAATCGCTAAAAATTTGGTCTGATTCTAGAGTAGCAATTACGGCTACTTTTTCTTCAATTTTGTAGCAGCGTGGCTCAGTGGTTAGCGCGCTGGACTTGTGATCCGGCGGTCGCGGGTTCGATTCGCAACCATGACGCTTGTTGTAACTGCCTTACGTAAGCAATTTATCAACACTTTCATCAGTCCACCCACCTGTAAAATGGGTATCTGGCTTTAGGCAGTGCTTGAAATTTGTAGAATGTTAGTATTTGAGCGAGAAATAGGCTGCCGTGCTGTAATGCTCTGAAATATGAGTCGAATTTGCTCTGGAAATATGTGAAGTCTTGAGATTGCCTTCGGCGGTGGAAGACTACAATCCATATTTTTTTTTTTAGTTTTTAGGTGGGGGAGGAAGAGAACAATTACAAGATTTCATGATTACATTATTGGTTACATTTATAAATAAATAACTTCTACAATCACCTTCTCTTCAAATTTAATTTTGAAATCGTTCTTGTTCATATTAAAACAGAACGCTACCAAGAAAAAACTTGTGTAGTATGGAACTTGTACTCTCATAATAATAATAAGGAACCGTTTAATGTTGTGCTCAGCTCTAGGATTATAATAATTATACAAACTCACACTTCTCTTAAGCCTGTGAATGAAAAAACAGCAGCACAATTGAAATTGCAGATGTTAAATAAAAAAAAAAGCCACAGCACAGTTAGAATACTGTTGTTTCTGCTGTTATTAGCTTTAACA
>BMAT01001021.1:10837-30477 GCA_019649035.1 Elysia marginata | reverse complement strand
CCTTCGTTGCTACATCTTTTTCCAGTTTCCACCCTGTGTGCTAAGCCGCGGTCCATACTACATAAACTCACACCCACAAGGCTATCAGATCATAAATTTCGCGTTGACAGACGCTAGGCTAGGCCTGAAGCCTTCTAGCATGCTTTGAGACTACTCAATCTCATAGCCATGAAAAGTTCGAACGCGTAGTATCGGAGGAACAAGGCGAACAGTGCTATAAAAAGACGCACCTAGTAAGTCCACACTCCACAGCTCATATATATAGTCTTGCATGCAATCTTTTGGACGTATCTAGATCTAGTGCGTCCACAGAGCAGTCGATTGACGTGTGTTTCATTTAGTTTCCAACGTGCATTCTACATTTCTAGATGCATGATAAATTACTGTCAAAATGTAAACCTACTTGAAAAATTGGCATGTGGTATAACTTGTTCTATTTCAAATTCTTGCTCGAATTTATCGATACTGTAGAGATTATGGTCACCAACCGCCACGCGGATATCACTCTGAATTTCGTTCCTGAAAACAAGTAGCCAAAGAAATTTATTACAAAACTTGAAAAATTATGGAGTGATAAAAACAATATTTCTTACTGCATTGTTTATCATTTTCGAGTTGTAAAATTTGAAATTTGTCAACACAATTTACTCAGCATTTTAAAGGAATCACGTCTTCGTTCTTACTGATTTTTTTTTTTATTTTGGATACAATTGTCCTGACCTAAATCTAGCCATGATTGAGAAGTTAAGCATCAGTGTAGTCTAAAAGCATTTTCTAAAGCTGCGAAACATTTTTGCCTATCAAACCACACAAAGAAATACGCAATCTGCAAAAAGGAATGCACAGGAGATTGTGTTTTTTAAGCTGTTTCGTAGATTTAGGTTATAATCATTCTAAAAAGAATTTTACAATCGTTGCTTCGGGTCGTTTTAGGTCGACAAATTATGAGAAAAATGTGAATCAGCAGATCTTAAGTCTTTCTTTTTGCCATTTTTTGTTGTGTGGGGAGTGGCATTTGTTGTGATTTTAACAACGTGAAATTACCTTAAATTATTTCTTTTGTATGTGGAAAAAAATGAGCATGAAAAGAGTAGTACAACATGTTAGTTATTTAATTGTCATAATAATATTTTCATCACTATCGCTTTATTGAGACTGAAACCAACTCTGAAGATCGGTATTGCTTTGCCATCTTTTTACATTGTTTCTTTGTACCTACCGGAAACAGTGTGCCGCAGTAAGTAGCCAGTCCTCACTGATGATTGTTCCGCCACAAACCAACCGAAAAGAGTAACGTCCACTTGCCGCTCTACTGGTTATACGCCGGAAGTTAGCTTGCCACGGATATTTTCCGTACGGTGCTGCCGTCCCTCCGATGATCTTTTGACGGATTCTACCTCGCCTGGCCTTCCGATTACGTTGAATCCGTGGCAGCCTTCGCCCCCGACGAAACTCTGAAGCCCGATGCCTGCTTTGGAATGGACTGTGACGGACTCTGGAGTATTTTTTGGACATGGATAGGCCGGCGTAATTTGTGTCGAAGGGTCTTTGGCCGCAAACCTGCCCGTGTGGTTCTGTGAGTTTCGGAGCGAGAGTGGAGTGCAATCGTCATAGCTTGTTATCATTATAACAATTATTGATATTTCGAACTCGATTTGCATAGAAAGGCAATTATACTACGAAGTTAAATAGAGATATTGTATTAAACATTTAAATTTATAATATATATATATATATATACATACTGACCGCCAAAAGAAACGCAACATCGAATCTTCAATATATATTACTGAAAACTGCAAGGGATTAAATAAGACATGTGATACATCATTTTAAAGGTTATTTATTGCTTTTTGAAGTTAAAATAACGCCACGTTCATTGATGGCCTTTGAGGACGAGGAAATTAGATTAAAACAAAAGACCCTCGATAAAGTAAATTTTATGAAAACAGGATACCATTGGTAAAATTCCACAATGCAAACTTTACAGCAATTTTGACCACATTTTTACATGCCTGTTCAGTAGATGAGTCTTTAGAATTTAATTACAAATCAAGACAGGCTTCGGCTAATAATGTGTGTGCGCTCCTTGGGCTTCCAATACAGCAGCACATCAACGTCACATCGAAGATACTAGCGTTTGTAAAAATGTCTTGGAATAGCATTCCAGTGCCTTCGTAAGGAATGTTCAAGATCATCGGCGTTTTGAGTTCAATGGTCTTGACAGTCCAGCCTCCTCTGCAAGTAATCCCACAAATGTTCGATTGGATTAAGGTCCGGCGAAAGTGCTGGCCACGGCAGAACTTGGACGTTGCTTTGCTCAAGAAACTGTTGAGTGTATCTGGCCGTGTGAGCTCTTGCGTTGTCTTGTTCAAAAACAATATTTCTATATATGGCGGTGTAAGGCAACACGTGAGCCTGAAGCACATCTTGCACGTATGTTTGCGCATTTATTGTCCTTCTATTGTGGAAAAAACTGGCCCAATCCTATCATTGTAAGAGATAGCACCCCACATCATCAAAGATGCTCCACCCCACCTGTCGTGTTCCCTAACGCAATCTGCTTGGTATCTTTCACCGCTTCTTCTCCATACACGTTTACGGCCATCAGCATGGTCAATACAGAATCGAGATTCGTCACTGAATACGACACTTCGCCATTAGATGCGATCTCACGCGGCATGTTCCTGGGCCCATAGCGTACGTTGGTGTTGGTGACGCTGGGTCAGGATGGGGCCGATGTATGGGAGACGAGCACGTAAGCCAGAGGTAGATAAACGTTTTCTTACTGTGTTTGCACCTATACGTTGATTATTTCTTCCTCTTGTCTGACGCGATGAAGCTGAAGCTGAAAGAAATCTGTTGTTCATATGATTTCAGGCAAGGTTTCTGTCTTGTCTCTGCGTAGCGCACCTAGGCCTTTCAGAATGGGGCCGATCACTCACCGTATCCGTCTCATGTAGACGTTGTCTGAGTCTGAAAATTGTCGTCCTGTTTACATTCATACGGAGGGAAACTTCACTGATAGGAAGACCTGCTTGGAGCAGTCCTAAAGCTTGAGGACGATCAACTTCAGATAAGCGTGGCATTTTGTTAAAATAAAATCGTTTGATTCTAAAAATGGCGAATAATTATCGGGCACCTTGTAAGGTACCCTTGTGTGTAATTTTGAGAATCTCGACCACGTGGTTTTTCTACACGCACGGATTTTCCATTTTTTACAGGGTATTCGAAAATCGCTCACCTTGACTGGCAAACCACGCACGGGACTCGGGAGTGTGCTTGAACTCATGTTCAGATGTGTTACTACTCACAACACACAAAAAATCATCTCACCAACCTTTCTTTAAAGCGCGCATGGGCGCGAAAATAAGATACGGTATATATATATATATATATATTTAATTCAGCAAAGAAGGCTATTGGTCCAATTATATGAAGACACCAAGTAGGACACAATAAACGTTTGTTTTTTTTTTCATAAATGTTCACCTCAGAAGCTTTGAACGAATTGTCAATGTATGTTTTTTTTTTACTTTAGAGTGTTCATTTAACAAGGTTCTTAATGAGAATTAACTTGACCTTGGTTTTAGATACTCTTTTGTGTCTTAAGCAGGCCTAAGAAAGACCCTAAACCAACAAATTCTAGCTGATCGATTGACTGTGCGAAAAAAAAATACTTGCCGATTTTATATTGTACCTTAACTCTTTACTGTGGTCCAGAATAAATTTTCAAACTTTTGAAATCTCATTGTTGATTTTTAGTCAACATGGCCAATGATGATTTTACCATAATAGCTCTATTCAAAATAGCAGCAGGCTGGGAACGAGGAAAACAACGACTTTGGGTCCAACAACTTAACACAACATTCAATCAAAATATATTTCTGTTGGTTTCTGGAGGCATATTTACCTGTTATTATACATAAGAAATAAAGTTTTGCTTTCATTCAATGAAAAATAGGTTATGACGTGATCGAACTATATAGAAGAGGAAGGAAGATGGTTCATACCTTTGATAATGCAAATAGCGCCGGCCAGTTCCGACATGAAACAGTTGTGTTTCTTTGTACCAAATGACTTCCTACACTCATTTAGGGTAGGCTCGGTTCCCGTACAGTCAACGTCATCTAGAATGATGGCAAAATTTCCCTTACCAAATCGAGACTCCGTTGTGGCTTGACCCCCAAACCTGGAAAAATAGCACATTTTAGGAAATGCGCAGATTATTAGAATCTAAATTCATGATTGCATATAAATAACTGTAGAAAAGATAAATAAAATTCCATTTTAGCATAACACAAAGTACACGAAACAAGGATTTCTGTCTACGTCGAGTATTACAGAACTCTACAATCAAAATTTTAATATTCATGCTTATGACGCAATAAACTATTTTAATGCCACGTAGTCCTTTAATTAAAGTGTAGAGCCAAACAGAATAGGATAGCGGTCGAGTCGTTGGCAGGCAGAATTATGGCGTGCGCATCTAAAGATCAAAGATTCGATTTCTGCCTGTTCAGATTGGTATTCAGATTGAAAATACCACGCTACCCAGACTCTGGTCTTGACTAAGTGTCCCTTGGTAGGCTTTGAAAGAACTTAGAGTAAAGCAGTGACGCTCTCTTCATGAAACCATAACATTTATCTGCAATTTCAGAACCTGCGTCTGATAAGAATCGTCCTATGTAAACGCTTTGGGTGTCCTAATACCTGTATGTTTTATATTAAAGGTGTATTATATTTTAAAAGAAAAAAAAAACTTATCTGTTTATTTTCATTTATCAAAGAACGAAAACATTCTTTTAGAGTAGATTAGTCTTGCAACCAGTCCAAATGAGTCTTAAGTCGAAATCGGAAGGTAGTCAGATTCTGGTATCACAGAAAAGCTTATCTTCTCTACTTTCAAATACAACAAACAGAAAAGCTCTATCACGCTTCTGTACAAAGTTAGAGCCGTTTAAAGTCGGTAGGGTTAGGGTTTGTGAAATTTCAGAAAGGGGAGCAAAAAAGGATTTAAAGTTTAGACGACTTTAAAGGTGTTCAGGCCTTAGCAATCATACCAACTAAAATGAAACTCCTAAAAATGAAATTTGAACATCAATTAGGTGAGAAAACAGTTTCGAAATGTATAAGCGTCAATATGTAAGATAAAAAAAAATTTGACTTCTAAACACCAACTTTTATCTCCAAACTAGGCCTTTCGACTTACGATTCATTTGGACAGAATGCGAGACCAACTGGTTGAAACCCACCTGTAGCCCAGCATGCTACACAGCACCGTGGCTTCTTTGTCTCCCCAATTATCATCGCAGACGCGGTAGTGTTTGCCAGAAATGGTGATTTGAACGTTTCCCTCATTCGGCGCTGAGCCACCGACAAGTTTTACCATCGCTGTTGGTAGTTAGCGAACAAAAAGAGTCAACTTTAACGTAAGACAGAAGCATCACATTACTTTGTAATGAAGAGGCGTACTATCTGAAAATAATGAGATTGATACCCCAACTGCGTTATATAAATTGCAACAACCAGGACGCTACAAAACATTGGATTGCCAATTTAAAAAGTAGGCTGAAATGAAAATATAGGTTTTCCTATCATTGTCTATCCTCCCCTGCTAAATATATTGTCTCTATCTATCTCTCTATCTATCTATCTATCTATCTATCTATCTATCTATCTATCTATCTATCTATCTATCTCTCTATCTTCCTATCTATTGACATCTATCTATCTATGTATCTGTTTATCTATTTATCTATCTTATCTTATCTATCTTATCTTATCTATCCATCTATCTATCTTTTTATCTATCTTTTCCTATCTATTTATCTATCTATTATTGAAAATTTATTTACAGTACTCAAAAGTAAGTAAAGTTTTAGTACTAGATAATAGCTCCGCTTTATCAAAAAGGCTGAGCACTTTCATTGTAAGAACTTAATATGCAGTTTTAAATGTATCGATCAATGTATCTATCTCTGTCTGTCTGTTTATCTGTACATAGATCTACTTAACTATACATCTATCTATCTATCTCTTCTTTGTCTTTCTAGCTATCTATCTATTTCATATATATCTGCCTGTTTTATATCTATCTATCTATTTAGTTTATATCTATAGGTACAGAATTTAACAATCGAAGTGGGCGAAAATATTTTGTTTATGTGTACCCTTCCGCCTACCATTTTGATTAAAAGTGTGTAAAATGTGACCTCTCCGAACAGACAAATTAGGATTATAAGATATTGGATGATAAGTTAAAAGCTAATGAAATGGATATTTTTAATGAACGCCTCAGATTTTTTTCTAAGGTATCCCGAGAAAAGGTCTTACTCTTAGATGGGGGGGGGGGGGTTAAATGGTTAATTTTTCAGCTTGATGCATTAGAAAAATTCGACCAGTAGAATTTCACAGTGAATGAATTCTACGTGTTGTTTTAACTAAAGGAAAAAAAAGCGATTCTAATTACTAAAATTATCAAAGTCATCGGCATGATGATCAAAAGAGTAACAGTAATCATAGACAAGGCCTGTTCTTTCAGGACCATTTATTTTGTTAGGTGTCAAGATATTAAAAAAGCAACATCAAACAAATACAAAAAACCATCACTTTTTACATATTTCATTGAGACACCTACATGGGTGAATATAAGTTTCTGTCACTGTAGGCTCGGTAGTTTGTGTGGTGGTTGTTGTTGTAGTGGTTGTGGTGGTCGTAGTGGTCGTGGTGGTCGTAGTCGTCGTAGTGGTCGTGGAGGGAGTGGTTGAAGTGGCAATGGCAGTTGGGTATGTCCTTCGAGCACTTCTGAAACAGAATACTGAGGCGTCCTCCGTGTGGTCGCAGTCGTGCACACCCCAGCCGTTATGTCTACACTTGTCCAGTCTATCTTCCTGGCCCGTGCAGTGGACATTGTCCAGCCACACTGGACCTGAACCCCTGCCGAATTCTGCACCGATAAAGGCCACCCCTCCATTGTTTCTGCCCAAGAGAAAGGTTACAGATAAACAAAAATGTTCGACTGAGAAGAATTAAGTATCGTTTATCATCATTTTTATCGTAAGTTTGTGCAGAGCGTTTCAATAAATTGCTTTGCATGCAGCCAGTCTTTATGACACTGCTGTTGCATATTTTCAATTGAAACTCGTTTTTATTACATTTAAATGCAATGCAGTCAAAATGCGTTTTTTTTTTTAACTTTCAACCTTAGAGATGTATAAAATGATAACAAGTTTGTGGAAAGATGTTTTCGCTTTTTATACTTTAATATACTAAAAAAGCGGAATATATCTTTTCTCCAACAGCGACAGAGAGAAAAATTATATTGATAAATCTTTATAAAAAAAATTGGAATGTCTAAACACTGGCTTTTGTCAATATGCTACTATCAAACTTAAAGCTAAAAGCAAACCTGCGAGTACATTGTCGGAAACCAAGTACATTGATATTTTATCGCTTCGCCCAAATATGGAACTTTTTCAAATTTATTCTATCATTTTGAGCATTTATCTCCGTATACGTATTAAAATTTCCTTTTTAACTCTCTCTCTCTCTCTCTTTCTTTCTCTCTCTCTCCCTCCCTCTCTCTTTTTTTCTCTCTCTCTCTCTCTCTTCCTATCTTTCTCTCTCTCTCTCTCTCTCTCTCTTTCCCTCTCTCTCTCTGCCCTTTTCTCCCTTTCTCTTTTGACCTCCCCTCTCTGTCTTTGTCTGCCATAGCATGCTCCCTTCTCCCTTGCTTTATGAGACGCCATGCACACCGTTATCTCTTAGCTTGAGTGTAAATTCAACAATAATACGTGTATACAAAGAGGCAACAACTCACAGGCCCAGAGAGCGACAGACAACCGTTGCAGCGTTGTCATTCCATGAGTCATCACAGGCTGTGCCAGACACGCCAGCAATGGTGATCTGTACCCGGCCCTCCCAGGGACCTTCCCCGTCCACCAGCTCCAAAGTAAAATCTGTTTAAGAGGTTTTAAATTAAAGTCTGTTTAAGAGATTTTAACTTAAGTCTGTTGAAGAGATTTTTTACTAAATAGATATCTTTACTAAAGTTTGTTTAAGAGATTTTACCTGATTCACAATTTAAAAATGCTGAAACGATTCAATATCCATGCACCTTACTTCAGATTGTAAACCAATAAAAGTCTTTAAGCTTTGATCTTGAAAAGTCAGGTTGCTTGAATACGCAAATTCTAAAAAAAATCTCGAATTATCCGAGGTTTTCTGCGCTCTAATCTTCCCCATTTCCCGATGACATGAGGAGACGCTACTCAGTTAGCTTTTCTTTAACGCTAAATATCGATTCCTTCAAATACTCTTGGTTTTTCTTTTGTCTTGTACTCTTTCTCTTCTTGTTTTATTTCCTTTTAGGTGGGGGCGGGTGTAATCATATCGATATTATTTCAAAACCTGATTCTCTTTGTTCTGTGCGTTTCTTTTACTCATTGGTTAAAAATAATACAAGTACTATTATTTTATTCAGTGGGTGAAAGAAAATTAGTATCTTATCAACTTCTAAAACCCTTTTCCTAAAAAGTGACTCAACAAAGGGGGAATTACTACATGTATGATTTTTTTTACTAATTGAAATATTTCAAATGTATGAGATTGGCAGTGGAGACAAGAGCCCGAAATTTCTGCCTTCAGTATAATTCGAACTTTTGACTTAAAGTAGCTTCAGCACCCACCGCCTTGCCACTTCGAAAAACAAAGCTTATACCATGTCACCACCACGCTCCTTAAAAAAAAGAAGTTTCATTGCGAAGGTCCTTGGTTAGCCTCTCTAAGCAACCTCATTATATTTTAAAGTAATCTGACTGTCTCACTGATTGAGCTGGTAGTAGTCGCATCGAGTGTGGCCGCTGATGTTGTGATCGGCTTGTTCAAGTCGCCAACTGATGAGGAAGCAGTCTGCAACCGTAGATTCTCAACTATTGTTGTGGAGGTAGATACATCTAGGGGGCCACTTGATGATACAGAGGTCTGAGCATCTAGTTTAGCACTACTCCCTCTGGTTGTTGGGGCCTTTGAAGTATTAGTTAGACTAGTGGTATCAGTTCTTGGGGTAGTTGTCGATTTGGCGATTGAAATATCGACAATGGTAGTCCTTTTTGTAGTTGACGTATTTGAACTCCGGGGACATCTATAAATTTTGCAGTAATCAAACTTTCGCTCCCAATGGCCATGGCTTATCCAACACCACGGTCTAATGTCATCGTCTGGGTTGCGGCAAAAGTTGTGCTTTCCTAAACCCTTTAGAAAATGAGAGAGAAAGAAATAGGAAGTCTTAGAAATGGACGCGATGCCCAAGCATGGTTCATTCATGAGAGAGATCTTACAGCTGAAGGATGTAAATATCAGGTGATTTACTGTCTATTTTATAGTTTAGCTGAGCGTTTTTTGTGGTAATGTTTACAAAATATATTTTCATAACGAACAAGATCAAGTAATGTGAATTAATATCATTATATTAGATCAGCCTCCTTGATTTTCTAAACACCTTGTATCAGGTATTGTTAACATGAAGTCTACTTATTTTTAAGTAATTATTTAGAAGACGATAGAGCACAACCAGGTAAAGAGGTGTTACATTACTTCAAGGATGTCTTCCTAATAAACATTTCAAAATTAAGGGGGGGGGGCTGTATGTTAATCACCTTGTTCTGGTGCGTACGTGGGTTGACATAGGTGGCGTCTGACCATAATTTACACGTGTGTCCAGATACGGTCACTGCCGTGGTTCCGCGGTAGTTTGAGCCGTCACCAACATAACAGTCTGGTAAGGACGGTGCATTAGTACTGTATAATGCATTGGTGATGGATAAGATGGGGCCTTTGATAAGCATGTCAGTTGAATTGATGGGGAAAATATCGGTGCTGACCATGAGGATAATAGTTATGTATTTTCAAGTTTTAAAAAATCTCAATATTCACACACCAAAGTCTCTCGCCGAAAAGATTACTTATATTTTTCATGTAGTTCTTTTGTTTTAGAAAATTAACTATTCATGGTGTTTATAAAAAAAATGTCGCCATATTAAATACCACAGTGGTTATCTTTACGATCAGAAGAATAAGATGAAGCACTGGTGAGGATAGTCCTCATGTACATCATTACAGTTACTGTTTTAATTATTAATGTTGTTGTTATTAATATTATGATTGCGTTATTAATGTTGTTATTATTATCATCAATTTATTATTGTTAAAATCATTTATTATTATTATTGACATCATCCTCGTTGTTAAGGTTTCGACTGGCTGAGACTTACACGTAGTTACACAAAAACGACGGGGGGTGATGTTGGGACTTTTCCGATGGCCCCCAACGTGACGTCACTATGGAGCGTGACTTGGGCGGCCCTTTGTGATTGGTCGACAGCAACCACACGTGTTCGCGGCTCTGAAGCTGGGAAGTGAGCTCTTCACTCCAGTCATAGTCGTCATTGAGACAAGACGTCCCTGAGTCCCCGTGTACAAAGCAGCTGCATTGAGAGAAGACTTTGCCAGAGCGATCTTCTATAGAATGGCAGACTTGTCGGGTGGAGTCCAAGATCTAGAGTAGTTCGGTTATCTAGATTTATTAGTAAGAGGTGACCCGGGTGTCCCCTCCAAATGTTAAGGTTTCGACTGGCTGAGACTTACACGTAGTTACACATAAATGACGTCCGAATACAAAACAAAACAGACGACGAATACCACGGGAATACACGACGTTCGACTGCTCACAAAAGGTTAAATTAAACAATAAACTCAAGGCTGATATAGGCGGCACACTAATGAATTATATTCTCTTAAAATAGAAGTAGCAATACAAATGTAAGAATCAGACGACAGTTGAAGGGAAGGAAAGGTCTCTATTCTATACTAAACCAATATGGAGCTCACGGAGCTTAACTGAGGTTCCAACACGGGACACCTCTTACTAATAAATCTAGATAACCGAACTACTCTAGATCTTGGACTCCATCCGACAAGTCTGCCATTCTACAGAAGATTGCTCTGGCGAAGTCTTCTCTCAATGCAGCTGCTTTGTTTACGGGGACTCAGGGACGTCTTGTCTCAATGACTGGAGTGAAGAGCTCACTTCCCAGCTTCAGAGCCGCGAACACGTGTGGCTGCTGTCGACCAACCACAAAGGGCCGCCCAAGTCACGCTCCATAGTGACGTCACGTTGGGGGCCATCGGAAAAGTCCCAACACTCGTCATCGTGATCAAAAGAGCTAAAATAGGTATAAAGTTATGTGAATAGCATTTTATAAGTAGCTTTGTTAGTTGATTGCAATGATATATTCAGCGTTTTACTGTCATTATACATTCTTTACAAATGAATTGAAAAGTCCGGAAACAAAACTCCCAGCTCGCCACGAAAAGCATAATTTTTAAAATACGTACATTTATCAAAGCTTCTTTTACTTTAAATGTAATTATCAGTTTTTTTAAATCAGTTTTTTAATGCATAGTATTAGAGTAGAAATAAAATGTTGGTGCATTTCTATTGTAGAACTCTTTAATTTTATGTGATGTCACATTATTTTACAATGATCTGTATTGTTATGAAGCAACCTTTATATTTCTGTATATTAGCGCCACTAAGCACTTTTTAGTGGATTTTAGGCGCTCTACAAATAAATTATTATTATTATTATTATTATTATTATTATTATTATTATTATTATTATTTTTATTATTATTATTAAGTACAAGTAATTTCTTTTTTTGAAAAAAAAAAAACACAACAATTTCAGCACCTAATGACCTGTAAAAGACGTCTTTCCAGTCCTTCTGACAGATGAAGTTTATTCCTCGCCATTTCTTACACCAGGAGGCTTTCCAGAAAAAATAGTCCAGTGACTGAGTGCCGCCCCTTGGATCTTTGAAATCATTGGACAGCGTGAGACAAACCTTTCTTCTCTGATTGGTTGGCTCGGCGTATTGATATTTATGTGACGGCCAGCCTGAGCAAAACAAAGCAGCAGCGCCTCTTTACAAAGATCTTTGGCAAAAGTTTTTTTATGCTTGAATGTGCTCATTTGAAAAGGGTTATACGAAGGTTTCTTGACAAGTTGTACAAGTATGAATTCTGTCCACATCTTACAGTCTCATTTACCTGACTTTGCATTCTTCTGTGACTCACAGCTTTAGAGCCGCAAATTTAGATGCGCTTAATAGATCTAGACATTTTAAAACCAAATTCAGTCTTGATTCACCGAATGAATATTTCGGTTATGAATAAAAGCCTAGACATAGTTCTGTTAAATGGGGTATAGCGACGTCACCGTTTAGCCAAACTCTCATAATTTTGTAAACAAGTTTGCTTTGTCTTTTGTATTTTTATTTTAAAAGCAATCAAAATTTTTGATGAAACTAATTAAATTTGATAAGAAAACTTAAAAGTTGGGATAAAATTATCAACACCTTTTACGATATCACGTAATAATAAATATGCTTATGATTTCCACCACGATGATAATATTCCTACCGGGAAACCACATGGGTTCGTCGAGGGGGAGTCTCAATATTGTACCATCGTAATCATCGTACCAAAGCCAGGTTCCGTTCACACGCTCTGCTGCTGTGTGCCAATGGTGAATGTCTAAATAAGGCAAAAAAAATATTGGAAAAAATATACGGTGCTTCTTTAAAATTTCAACAAGCCAAGCTGTGAAATGTTTAATAGTTGATGTAACGTTAGACTCGTATATTTACACAAATCATTCGAGATAAGATCATGAATACAAATTTTCTCAACAGTACAAGACAAAATCAATGACAACAATCTCATGTTAAACTGCATATCTCATGTGACGCTGATCCAATGCTAACCGGATAAAAATGAGGTCTATTGATCCCTTGCAGGAGACGATATTCGTCTCACTGCTCCAAACTGTGGTGCGATTGTCTTGGAGTAGGGTCGTGAAGTCTGGCAGCTTAACTTTAAATCTCTTAATTTAACCTGGAAGTGGAGCAAGACCAGACAGGAGCGACGAGGTTCGCATAGAAAAATAATCAGCTCTAAAGCGAGAAGCTGATAGCGGTGGGATTTCCATCACTCGAGCAAAGGCGTCATACCGCCGGGGACAATTAATATGCAGCATGTTCCATATATGTTTTACACTGCAGATACCGCTCTTGGATTGTCCAGTGCATCATAGAGGCGAACTAATACCTAAGAACCTTTTATGAGGACGACCACACATAGATCACTCTCGCTGACGCGGAGGTTAAAGACCTCGGAGTAAACTCCTTCAAGTTGGCAAAATCTAGATTCCATCTTGACAGCATGGGCAGTATCTTTTCGAAAGAAAATCATCTCCACCTGATGGATAAATTTACCACGCAATGCTGTCATTGTCCCCATCCTCAACTCTTAAAGAGCAGTCTGGACTAGTATTGCAAACGTACATCTGTCCGTTTCTCCCCTTTTTTGTCTAGTTTGTATTAGGAATGAGATTTCAAAAAGAGTAGCGGAACTTTTCTGCTTTCAATCCGAGTGAGAATAAGCACATGCCAATCTACGTTATGGCGCATTCTTCAGGAAATGTTTTAAAGACGATGTCTAGTGAAAATAAAACGGGATTACCCGCTGTCTTTTGAACACAATCTTTTAAAACTTGTGCAACAGATTTTTAAAGGTAAACTTTCAATCGAGCACTGTGGTTTTCCAGTTCTAAATGTGAAATCTTATTTTTAATAAAAGTAAGAAATCTGCCAAAATGAGATCTTAAAATCTAGGTTTAGATTATAATATATCCACTATAGTATTCAAGGGTGTTATTTGCTAGTGAAGGGACGCTACAGTTGTTTTGCCTCTTATCTCATTTCCTATAAAGCTTGTTCACACGCCCTTGCCCAAACCTCGCCTGCGACTACACGTTGCGTGTAACGCCGAAGGGGCCAGCGAACAGGCCGTAGGGCAAGTCAAGTTAAAATAACACCCGGTTACAGATCATCAGCATCACTACCTTCGTTATTATCACCTTAAAGGCGATTGATATTCCGCTTCCAGATATAGCACCTCAAAAACTATTTCTCGTCAACCCATGGTCTCCGCCAACTATATATATATAGCCTCCTCCGTTAATTCTCTATAATTTGTGTCAAAATACAAAGCGATTTATCTCAAGTACACCAATATAGTCTAATAAAAAACTATCCAGATTAAATTTGATCAAGATACGATTGCTCGACAAAATTGTTTGATGAAAAATTTGTTGACCACAAAATCATAAGATGTTTTGGTTATGTAAACCAACAATTATATTACGGTCTAATACAGGCGATGCAGGCTTCCTTGTAAGGGAGGTTTTAACAATAATTATAAGTAAATATGAGGATCAAACAAGCAAGTTAAAAAAAAAAGAGTTTCGTTTAATTTCAATGCAATGTGGTAAAGAAATCTAGAAACACAGTACAGCTTGGTTGTTCCTGCACCCACCCCACCACCCATCCCAACCCAACTTTTCCCCAAAATTTCGGACCTACTGCTTTTGATTTAAAAGCGAAGAAATATTTTAGTAAGCTTCAAACTCATACAAAGACGTATGTGTTATCATCTAAATCCGAGAGGGGACCATTAAGAAGGCATTATGACTTACGCGGGGCCATGTTGGCAACAAGGTTAGACAGAAAATTGTTCATTTCCCTTGATTTAATGACAGCCAGTTTAGCGTTCTCTTTGGCGCATTCTCTAGCAGCAAGCTGTATGGATCGGATTTTGAAATCTGGGAAGAGCTTGTAGCATCTGTACATTCCTGACACCCATCCGTCCGGGCATCCTGCAGTACAACGTTGGAAGTTAAGAAGGTGAGAGAAAGAAAGCAAAATTTCTTCAACTTGCAAATTCACTGATAAACTTGAAGACAATAGCAAGTTTTAAATGCAGTATAAAACATGCCTTCTCTCTCTCTGTTTCTCTGTCTCTCTCTTTGATCTCACTTTTCTCTCTCTCTTTCTCTCTCTCTCTCTCTCTCTCTCTCTCTCTNNNTCTCTCTCTCTCTCTCTCTCTCTCTCTCTCTCTCTCTTTCATTTACTTGTTTTTTTTCTCCCAAAAATGTTTCTATGTATCGATTTTATCTAGCTATCTTTTCACGATAACTCCCATGCTCCCCCTCCCACAACACTACCCGTATTTGCAAGATTCCACCACAAAGCTCTTTCTTGGGGCTCTTTGTTTTACTTCTCTCGATTTCTTCTCTGGCATTCGAACCTAGCCTTTCACAGCTCTGACCCAAATAATAATGCGTTCCTTCTCTCTCTCTCTCTCTCTCTCTCTCTCTCTCTCTCTCTCTCTCTCTTTCTCTCCCTCTCTCTCTTTCACTCTCTCTTGGTATAAAAATACACATTCCACATCGTTTCCAACACTATTTTTTTTCTTTGCCTGATGACAGTATCATGCACTGTAGACATCTTGACTTTTTCAAGGAAGATGATTTCCGTGTACAGTATAATTTATGATGCTGCACCGCTTGCAAAAAGTATGTTTGACTTTTAAGGCTGGGGTCATAGAGGAGGGCATCATAATTATTAAACTTTGTCCCGTGCCCTCAAGCACAATGGTGATCACGACACGGTGCACATTTCATTAAAAAAAAACTTGGTTCCGTACTATTTGAAGCGGCTCACTTAACCTAGATTATCCGATGTTTCTGGTTAGAAAGTATTTATTACAATATATATTATAGCAAAATATTGCCTGCTTAAAATGTTTTGTAAGTATTTAAAATTTTTTTCGTCTTGTTTTTTTTTTACCTTTATTTCTTATGCGTTACCAGGATTAGGATTAAGAGAAAAATGTCTCTAAAAACATACACGACTGAGATTTTATCATGGCATGCCTTACAAAAAATTAAATAGATGATTCTTTTTTTTTCACCCGTCTAGTCAGGGTTTTCCTGGCACAGCCAGATGCGTATCATGACTAGCCAGTCTTGAGGTTTTTTCCTCTAGTATGAATTAATTGTACAAAATCGTGATTTTTCTCATAAATTGGTGTTGGCGCTACTCCTTCATCCCTTAAAACTTTCTGTCTCGCAGGTTTGATTTTCTGCCTAGAGCTGCCTCTCTATTCCTTTAAAACTCTCAGTGCCCCCTTCTATTGTGTACCCCCTTACCCTGTCTGTTACTGTGTCTCTCGGTTTGAATGTCTCCTACCTTTAAATCTCGCTTTTCTGTCTCTTAATTTTTTTCTCATTGGGCGTTTAGCTTTCTACCCTCATTATAACGTAAACAATAATCACATTTCGCTTGTCGAATTTTGCTCTACCTTGTTCTTTCGCTCATTTAATTTGCTTTTAGCTCCCTAAAGTCATTTTCCTTTAAGACTTATTACTCACCATCTTTTTACTTCCCTTTTTAAGCACTCTTAGATTTGCCTGGAAGAAAATCTTCAGATTTTGGACATTTGCAGGCCTCATGTAATTGTATAGTAAATGGAGGAAACAAATTAATGAATTCAAGATTTGCGTTGCTTGATGATACATAAAAATGAATGCAAAGAAAAAAAACCAACCCAAAAACACCCAAACAGTAGATCACAATTATATGAATATATATTTGATTGTATAGGGACAAGTTATTTGTTCTGATAATACTTTTGGATTTTTTTTGGGTTTTTTTATTCCAAAGTCTTTATTGAAGCATCTCCTTCTTGAGTGTGTCTTCTTACCTGGTAGCCCTTCACACTCAACAAAAGCAACATTGAGTGTTGAGCAGGAATTGTTGGAGCGGCTCGTCGGACAATCCTGTAGTTTGTACTCAGTTCCGGAACATTGGACCTCGTCCATGAGAATAATATCAAGTGTTGTAGAGATGGCCTCTCTTGGGGGAGATGAAGAACTCGCGGATTTGGCTCTGTTTGCCAAAGAAGTAAGACATAGGAGCATGGGATGTTGATTTTGACCGAGGGTGAGGGTGGAGGGGAAGATAAGGATTGTTAAATTGGAACGTTAAAGGAACGTTCGGCAAATTCACAAAGAGCGCTAAGAGATAAGTGTGTTGGTAAAGTTTGAAAAAGAAACGAGATCTAAGCGTTTAGAGTTTTTACGTTTCTGACAAGCTCGGAATCGCTAATATCTATATTACATCTTCTTTTTTTTCTCACGGAGAGACATATGTCTAAACAAAAAAACGTGCGCAGCGATAAATAAGCTTGACGAACCAAGAACAGGTCACACTCTGAGGATAACAAGGTTCTATTTCCATGGGTACAGTTTTTGGGGAAATTCACAACAAATTTTTAGCACCGCACCGTTTTTTCTAAAACATTAGGCCTATATTGATCTCTTTTGGAAAATATGGCTCCGTTACTCAGCATAACTGTGTCGCCACAAGAGCAGCGCCACTAGTGCCGCAGCAGACCAGTAGGCAGTACATTTTAACCCATATGCTGGGTGTTGCAGGCGAATATCACAAATTCAAGCGTTGTCTGTAGCTCTGCTGTGGACACCAAGTGCAGTATCTCTTATATGGTTTACACTGCAGATACTGGGGCCTAGATAGCTCAGTCGGTAGTGGCTTCGCTCCGTGGCCAAGAGGTCGCGGGTTCGAAACACAGCCGAGCACAGTCCGGGCCCCTACTGGTTGGGTCGGTGTCAGTATAATGTGACCGGCTGAGGCTAAGTCATGGTATCCCCGCTAGTCTCTGGGTGGCAGCCCGTAAATTGTCATTGGGACCCAAGCCCTGAGAGCACCTTTGAAGTGGAATTGGGCTTGTAAAAATACCCTTCAATCAATTCAATCAAACACTGCAGATACTGCAACTGATTTGTCTCGGGCAGAGCTGGATACCTATGGTTAGGTGGGTAGACTGAGTAAAGTTAGGGTTGATTGCTTCCCAAGGCAATCGCAACATGGCAAGGTCGGGAATTGAACTAGCGACCGCCGAATCACGAGTCCTACGCATCAATCAATCTGCCACGCTGTTTCCAAAAGTAGTAGTTTTACTACTGAATAAAATATTTAAAGAAAAAAAATTATAAATCGCCTTTAGAAAGGTCAGATCGTCAAGTTTAAGCATTGTTATACAAGTAGCCTGATGTAAGTCATTGGAGCCGAAAAGTGGAGATGCAACCTTTTCATTCTCAGGGGACGAACCTAGAAGTTTCACATGCAGTTATTCTTCTTCGCTCTCATCTCCCTAGGAGGCACAGGCGGCCGCAAACAAAGGTCCTCCCCGCCATCCTATCTAGTGCTATCTCTTCCAGGTTCTTTCCATGTCTTCTCTGCGGATGCCATCTTTGCCTCAGTTTCTCTCATCCACGTCATTCTTGGCCTCCCTCTGACTCTGCGGCCCTGTAAGTTCCATAACAAGCTATGCCTTGTAATGTACTGCCAAGATTTTCTAAAGTGTGCCCAATCCATCTCCACTTTCTTTTCCCCATCTTCACGTTCATTGGTTGTTGCTGAGTTGTTTCCCACAAGTCAATATTACTATTGATTTCCGGCAAGTGTATTAAAAATGTTTTTATTGCATTTTTATCAGTGACATTTTTCTCTACAGTTGTATCTTTTCTGTAATCTCAATGAGTTGCTAAAGCACGACGTTTTTTTGTAATTTTATACTATGCAATTTAACATTTTGATGGTTAATTATTTTTCTTAATCAGCGAGATACACAATTCCATAGATAACCGGAGGCGTCATGTAACCATTTCACTGTATCAGATTTAACAAAATTGCTTTTTTTTCTGTGACTTTGTTCTAAAGGCGCATTTCCTAGTTTTTTTTAATAAATATTTGTATTTTCGGTGATATTTAGAGCGGATTTAGATCTCGAGTCAATTCTCTTTAGAAGCGGCATTCAACATAATATGTAATGAGGTTGGGCTAAATCAAGCATAATTCAAGATTTTTGTTTATTGAATGTTTTAAAAAAGCATTTTACATGATGACTTTGAATTGATTGCTAAACAAATGTTGCTTAAGTTCCTTTAAGGGGCAGCGTGGCAGAGTGGTTAGCGCGTCAGACCTGTGATCCGGGGGTCGCGAATTCGAATCCCGACCATGCCGTTTTGTGATTGTCTACCCAGTCCATCCACCTATAAAATGTGTACCCGGCCACAGGCAATGTTTAAATTTGTGATATGCGCATGCAATGCCCTGCATATGAGTTAAACGTGGCTTTCAAATGTACTAGTCTGCTGGGGCATTAGTGGAGATGCTCTTGTGGCGACGCTGAGTAACGATGCCAAAAATACAGGAAAAGATTAATTTAGAGTAATAAAAATAAAAAAAAATACGGGATGAAAAAAAAATATCCAATGTAATGTAGATCTAATTTTGCTCTGACCTGTGAAAGCCGAGCTGCCTGCACGCAACTGTCGCATCTCTGAGGTCCCAGTCAATACCACAGACATAGCCCCACCCCTGGAGACTGTGTATACTGATAGCACCTCTATTATAAGAGCCCTGTATGGCTTGCAGTCTGAAAAAGAAAACATCGATTAGCTTTTGTAGGTGCATGTTACACATAAACAAAACATCTATTCTCATTAGTTCGTTTTTTTAAAGGGTGAAGAGGTTGAATAACAATATCGACTTGAAAAATCGCGATGGTAGTAATACAAGTGATTGAATTGATTTTGATGTTGATAGAATTAAATGGAAAAAGTGGCAAAGATGATGATGATGATGATGAT
>BMAT01001021.1:0-10105 GCA_019649035.1 Elysia marginata | reverse complement strand
ATGATGATGATGTTGATGATCATGATGATGGTGATGGTGATGTTGATGATGTTGATGATGATGATGATGATGATGATGATGATCATGATCTTGATGTTGATGATGATGATGATGATGATGATGATGATGATGATGATGATGATGACGATGATGTCGCAGAAGAAAGAAGAAGAAGAAGGTTTGAAAAATGTCGGCCAGACTGTTGTTTTGGGCATCATAAGTGTTTGTTAAAATTGTCAGATTATCGTAGAATGAATCAGGTTAAAAAAACAATAATACTGAATATCCAGTGTTTTCTCATTTTGATACGCTTATGTTAAATTTGGAAACTTTAGTGGTTAAGTGTAAAAAAAATATCTAAAGGGTTTTTGTCTTTTATAGATTGATTTTATAAATCTTATATATATTCATTGTGTCATTACTTTGGAAAGATTGGTGAGAGATAATCGTTAAATTTTAGTGTTACAATGTTTCAATCATAGAACATAAAGCAGACTCTTTTTGCGGACCAAGAAAGATGTTGTTAAAAGCAGTGTCCTAAGATGTTGTGTAAGAAAAAATTTCAATTGTGTTAGATATATGAAAAACATATGTATCTATTTCAAGTTCAGTTAGACCTTGTAACTTTGAAACGGAAATTTCACACGCAGTAACGGTTATTTCATCGTAAAATGAGATAATAGACTTGAGATAAACTTTAATGTCCAAGGACTAGCTGAAGAGATCACAGCCAGTCTTTTGTAACTTACTTTTCTGTTTCCTTCTGGTCTTGAGCTCTCGGCCATTAGAATCACACACAACCAAAGTAAAAGTGAAAGACGCGGGGCACACTTCATAGTGGCAATGCTTGAATTCAAAACATCAGATGCGATTTACTGCCTAACGTTTAAGAATGTTCCTCTCTATTATTAAGACCAGCAAATAGACAATTCTGTACAAAAAAAAAAGAATTATATACAACTTGAGCTACTGTTAAAGTTATACAATGTCGTACTTGATAGATCTTAAAAATGATCCAGACTAATGATTCAATTCCAAAAAAAAAGTACTCGTCGACGTCACCGAATGTTTCGATACTTGTGGAGCATAAAGAATAATGACAAAAATGAATAACTTTTGGTCTGAAAGATTCTAAAGAACTTCACCAAGTCCACAATGTTTCCGACGCTGTATTAACATCCTGAGCCAAAATACATTCCTACTTCAGTCACATCTGATAATCACTTACTGAGCCCCTACATCATATGAACATATTCAATGTACTTGGGAAACTGTGTTTATTCGTAGAACAGAAGGGTGAAGACTCAATAAAAAAAATTAACATAAAACTAAACCCCTGTCAAAGCGGCATGCCACTACCTTCGCAGTCATAATAAATACGATGACAGTCAGTGTCCTGGACCGAGAGCATGGTTGTTACGTCAATGTGAATAAGAACTATTTTTTTTAAACAAGATACAACGGAGCTATGCCTGTTTGTTTAAAGCTACGCTCTTACATACCATGGAAGAGAGGAAACACTTTGTTCTGACCCATACAAACTTATTTTTAGCCTTAACATAACAGATAAAGGAAAAAATGCACAGTGCGGCACAACTGGTCGTCCTTCATAAAGAAGGTTAAGATGCTTAAGTGGCCATGCATCGTCACCAGTTGGTGAGCAGGGCCGCCTGATGCTTGTGTGTTCACCGATGTAGGGCATGTGTTCATCGAACTTACTGTTAATTACTGGCTCCTTTTAAATTAAAACAATTTTTAGAGGCATACAAAACATGAGCATCGTATTAACTAATCTTTTTGGTGCAATACTCTAGTTTTAAAAAATCAACATAGATTATTAAAATGTATCAGTGAAGATTATGTTTGTAACAGTAGCTCTATAAAGAAAGCTATCGGAAAGTCTTTTTGACCTGATGTTAATTTATACTATTATTAGAATTGATCTTAACTTTGATATTAATGTCTTAAATTTTGTAAACTATAAAGACGGTGCAAAAAGTTTTTAGTTATATAAAGCCAAGCTACCGGTTTAGAAAAAGAAAAAAAAAAGAAAAAAGGAAAAGAATTTCTCGTTTCGTGAAATAGATGGTTATTATATCATTTTCACACAGACTGCATGGTACAAAGGTATGAGCAAGTCCAATGGTCGCAGGGATTCAAGTTTTGTCACAAACAAGTCACTGCAGACTAGAGTACTAAAACATGGCGTCGTCTCATTTCGATGCAGTTCACCATGTATATATATAACTGAATACACCTCACCCAACCGAAACGAGACCACATGGAAAAATTTTTTTTTTAATGTAGGAATAGGGGACAGCGAAGATCTCAAAAAGAGAAAAACAGCTTTCTACTTCAGCACTTACAACACGCCAGAACGTTTGATTTCGCGGCGACTAATTCAAACCCAATACAAAGATAAAATTGTATATTATAGGATGCGTTAAATCATTGTTAACATACAATTATTGTGGAACATTGGCTACTAAAGCAAAACAACTAGATGCGTTCCATACAAAACGGCTTAAGGAACAAGATACTCACTGAAATTCACATATAAATAAGTCCCTGTATAAAAAATGCAACGAGTGCCTACTCTCCATCTACATCTCAGAGAGCCGCTGGCGCCTATTTGGGCATATGGAGTCAAAGAAATTCTTGCAAATAAGACAATAAAGAGGTTTTTTTAGCTCACAAAGGGGCAAATACCGAGGGAGACCAATAACTACATAACCTTTTGTACTTAGCAACGACCTCTCCTGAACAGCAATAACACTCACCCTTAAAAAGCCAAAATGACCTCGACAAACTAAGAAACATTGCATAGCAGAGAAGCCAGTGAACTTCCTGCAAGAATAAAACAGGTGCCAAGGCGTTGCCGTCGGATGGCTGAGAATCGAGAGGCAATTGGTCAGGTCAGGTGGCCATCTTGGTTGTAATGGACAACAACCACATCATAACAGCATTGAAACAGTTATGTTATTAAAATACTTATTTACATAAAACATAATAATTCTAATTCTATACTCTATACATGCATAAATGCATGCTGCTGCAATAGAGATTATTTTTGTTTCAATAAGCTACACTTCAATACAGCATCAGTGTATCTTTGGAAGACGTTAAGCATTTATTTTTTAAACATTCTTTAGACGCAAGCTTGCTTGCTACAGTATATTTATTTATCTGTACAATTATTACACTTCCCTTCCAACCCAACCATTACTCCCTATTAGAATCAAGAACCATCATAAAAATCTTTAATGATTTGAGAAGTATAGTTCTAATGTACAATACTGATAGTCGATCGAAATTAGGACGTACATCTGAAACTAGCCGTTGCTTGTTTACATCAAATTTCCTTTAAGCCGGTCAGAAAATAGTTTGAACAAGTTTTATGAGAACTTTCTTCTCGAATGCACCGTTGTCTATATCCAAGTTTGAGTTTAATAGAGTCAATATGGATGACTCTGGGGCCCTTAGGCTTCCTTAACAGGCTTTTTGTCCACTTTCTTAGTTTCCTCAAAGTGTGATCAATCCATCCCTACTGTCTTTTCCGTGTCTGCAATTCCTAATATATAGCTTTACTTTTCTTTTATTGTTAGTCTGCTCTATAAACAATCTGATAAAGTTTATTATTATTATTATTATTATTATTATTATTATTATTATTATTATTAATATTATTATTACGGGTATTATTATTATTATTCTGTCCAAGGTATCAAAGGTACTAAATATAGTGAAAAGTTCACCTGGTGAAAGGAATTATAAATCTTATCTTTTCTGAAGATAGAGTATGTTTGTGACTGTTTGACTCATTGGTTAGATGATTTGTTGATTGATTATTACTGATTGATTGAATAATTGGTTGATTGACAATTGGAGAATTGAAGCTAAAAGAATAATTTCAAAACGGCTGTCAAACCATTAAAAAAAAGAGTCATCAAGAGAAAAACCCTTGATATAAAACGTGGTACCATTGGTATTCATCGATCAGAATGAAGGTTTGTTTCTGGAATTTTATTTTTTATCAATATCATTCTTAATCTGTTTGCTAAAAAGGTCTCTATTTTCAGCAGTTCACAATCATCGTTAAATTTATTTTCCAAATAGCCCTGAATTTTCCTTAAAAATTTTATTACGCTAGACATAAAGTAAACTATCGATTTATTCTCTCTTTCTATCTCTCCATCCCTTTATATCTCTCTCTTTCTCTCTCTCTATCTATTTTTCTCTTTATTTTTCTCTCGCTCTTTCTGTCGCTTTTTGTGCCGTTGTCTATCTCAGACTCTAAAATAATACAGGTCTAAAATACATAAGAGCTTACACAGGTTAAGTCATTCCAGCAGGTCTAAAATACATAAAAGCTTACACAGGTTAAGTCATTCCAGCAGGTCTAAAATACATAAGAGCTTACACAGGTTGAGTCATTCCAGCAGGTCTAAAATACATAAGAGCTTACACAGGTTAAGTGATTCCTTTACTGATCGCTTACATCTATTGTTTTCAAACTAACAGACAATAGCTCGTACAATATTATTCATGAACAGCGTCTATCAGACCACTCGCAAGACATTATCTTCCTTACCATATAGCCAGTGCTCATTCAAAACAAGGTGATAAGCAAACGGTTCAGAAATGTCGGTCACATTCTATGAGGCTTCTGGCATCTATCCAATTTTACAAGCTGAACATCTCGTTATGAAAAGAAGTTGTAGTTTTTAAATTTTTTACAGCGTTATTTAGGTCAGACTGGCCCTTTCAAAGAATTTATTTTGAGATTTGTAGATATCTACTATCAAATAAAGCTTCAAATGAGTATGAAGAGAAAAACAATCATGCTTCAGCCCTTTGTTGTTTTTTTCCGTGGTGACTGGCTTCATCGTTTTGATAGCTCATGTCCTAAAACTAGCCACCCTGGTGAATCAACAGGTTAGCCGACAAACAAATGTAGAAATTAAGATGCCTTGTTTAACTTTCATCTATTTTAACGCGGTCAAACGGTCAAGGCTATAAAAAATCGCCAAGCACAACTAAAAATTTGTGTAAAGCATTAAAATTATGATCATCATATTATAATCATGTGCCTGTGACTTCTACCCGTAGTGCAGTGGTTGGTCTACATCACGGCGGTCCTAGTCTCAAAGAACTAAAGACTAAAGATGTACGTTGAAAATCGGTTGTGTCGACGACCCATCATATAAAATGCTTTACGACTTCTACATAATTCTAATCATAGGCAAAAAAACTGAACCGATATATAAACGTTCGAACATTCAACCAATAAAGCAGTCTATATTATCATTCTGTGCGGTTATTGCTCCCAAGACAAGAATGTCTCAAGGAAATTCGAAGCAACATCCAGTGTAGTTTTTTTCTTCTATCCTTCCCGTCTCTCTTTTGTAAAACTATTTTTCACTTGCTTCAGTTGTCGCACCTTTTATCCCCTTGATTCTCAACCATCTGTTTCTTCTCTGGTTTTTGTATCTATCTCTATCTATCTGTCTATCTATCTGTCTATCTATCTATCTATCTATCTATCTATTTGTCCATCAATTGTCTATCTATTTGTCAATCTATCTATCTATATATTCATCTATCTATGTATCTATTTATGAATAACTCTACCGATCTATCTATCTTTTTATTTGTCTAATTCTTTATACTAATAATTTTTTCTCTAGTCGCAGTCTCATTGCTCATCCCTCCTTTTTCCTCCTCTAGTTTACCCTTTTCTTACATCCCGGCTAACACTCATGTATTCCGACACCAAGTCCCTATGAGTTTGATTACCTCCCCTCCACACACACGCACACACCATCACACACAACCTCACACTCATTCTCCTGCTTTTTGTGACACAAGCCATAATATCTCGTCCTCGCTGTCAGCGCCTGGGCAGAGATCTACAGTTATAAACTGACCCTCGTCTCAAGTGCACACCAGTATTAGAACAACACGAAAACCTCTCATTTTTCCGTCTGGCTATTTGTTTCAAAATAAACCAAAATATACATTAAGCATCTTTGGGAAGATAATGATACGTCGTTTATTTTTTTTACATAAAATCAAGTAAGAATCATCATTTTTATGCGGCTCAGACAGAACGCTTGCAAGGATGTGAACCATTTCTGTTATAGATTGATGTTTGATCGCTGAAACTCATCACAAAAACACTTTCTTCCTATTTATATACGAGAGGTCCAGTCTATGTTTTTGACAGGTTTAATACCCCAAGGATAAACGTAAAATACTCTTTGTCGACGATTGCTGTCTCACACTTTTAGGACAATTTTTTGCACTAAACTTTTATTCTCGATTTGGTTTACACGAATGATTTAGTTTGTTTTTTTATTTTTTAAACATTTTCCTAGATTTATGTTTCATGCGATCTGTTTTGGAGACATAATTACACTTTTAATAATTGTTGAATTCATACATTTTGTAAGAAAGACACTTTGTAAAGAATTAACCAAAGGTAACATATTTCATGTACTTATATGTAAAAAGCATATTTGCATTTTTGCTTTTAATACATTTTTTACAGCGCAGTTTGAATAAAAGATCTAGTTTTGAGGTTTAGAGGTTGGGTTGCTTTGGATACAGATGCTTTAAAAAGCATGGTGGTTTCAGGGCAAAATATAGCATAAATACATGTATAACTACGGATTTCAAAAATTGTCTGTCATGCTAAAGCATGATTCCATGAAATTATTTAGGACGGCACCACTGCATATCTCATGCAAAAAAAAAAAAAAAAAAAAACAAGCCTGACAAGAAAAACCATCTCTTCAGCCATAAAATTTATTTGAATATCTGTAAAAACGGTGCTTCCAGCTTTTTTGCCTTGACGTCGATTTTACCTTGTTGACTTCATTTTTATCTTTTTAAATATCCTCCACTACCAGTATTAACAGTTTACAAATTAAAAGCACGCCAAACACTTTTTTTTTTTGGAAAACCCGAAAATCTCCCATTCTTCTTCCTTGTTTTCTCACATGTACGCGTCTCAAAGAAAATGTGTGGGTTTATTGTTAGTCACATTACTTTAGTAGTCAGGATTGTGTAAGAAAAACCAGTCACCATTTCAAAAACATCACTTATAAGAAAGTCTTTAAACTTTCCGGTTGTGTTTTTCAATGATCGTGGTACAACTAAGACCCTGTAAAATTGAATCACGTCGATTTAAACATTTGTCAGGATATTCATGTCAGTATTTGGGATCTTTTCTGCGATAGCGTGAATACAATTTTTCTTTATTTTTCATCTAATCATTTTCATCTTTGTGATAGTCAGGAACAAAACTAAAAGTGTTGGCGTCTTTTTCTGCTCTCTTCCTCGTCACTCGGGTTGGTCTTGATGAATTCGTTTCCCCATTTCAAACACCCAAGTTCCTTCTCGAGGTTGGCCTTGTCCAAAGTGAATGTTATATGTCATCTTGAATTGATCATACGACAAGACAGAGCATTTGCGAGAATTGTATCTCGTGCCTATTTTTTCAACTTTTTCATATTCAAACCTTATTTAAATGAGGCTTTATCTTGCTGGTTTTAACTTAGAGGTAACAGGGAAACTATCGAAACATATGACGTTAAAAAAACAACAAGACTATTTGTAAAAATCCTCAACAAGTCATATTCACAACTTATAGAATAGATAAACAGAAAAATAAAAAAAACAGCGATCACATAATTTAGACTAAGAATAAAAAAGAGACTTTGGGCTTAACGTGACCAATACACAGTGTCATTTATAATATAACCAGCATACACCGTTTTTACTGGTTGGATTTTATATCTGTTAGGTAGACAAAAACTTAAATTACATGAATCCACATTATATTTGGATTGATATTGTTGCATGTATTACTTGGGATGCCATAACTTTAATGAACTATATAAATATCATATCATTTAAGATTTTTAAGGGTGGATAAAAAGTGCAAAAACCTGAATGAAATGTGATGTGAACTCTAATTGGTCATAAAGCCAAGCAGGAGAGTCAAGGGTACGATTCCTACGAATTAAATTTCACATGAATAAAAAGAAGGTGGGGAAATTGAAAGTGACAAAATATGGTCTAGATGTCCCCTCTCTGCTCTTTTTTTAAACTAATTATGGTCTTTTAGTAACAAGTGTGCACATCTCTCTCTTTCTCTCTCTCTCTCTCTCTCTCTCTCTCTCTCTCTCTCTCTCTCTCTCTCTACTTCTCTCTCTCTCTTTCTCTCTCTGTATCTCTCTGTTTTTCTCTGTTTTTGTTTCTTACACTTTTCCTCTCTTTTTCTCTATCTCTCTCTTTTTCTCTCTCTGTATCTCTCTGTGTGTTTTCTCGGTTTTTGTCTCTTTCACTCTTTATCTCTCTCTTTCTCTCTGTGTGTTTCTCTCGCTTTTTGTCTCTTTCACTCTTTCTCTCTCTTTTTCTCTCTTTTTCTCTCTCTCTATCGCTCTCGATCACACACGCACACACCTTTTCTCCTAATAGCTTGCCAACACTTTCATCACTATGGTCAGAATTATGTCTCCAATTCAATTACTGTTCCCCAAAAACCTATTTATCACAGGCTGGTTATAGTACTATAATGCTGGATAATGGAATCACTCACAGCGCCAATCAGTTGAGATGTTTGCCTAGGCATATGAATGATGGCCTCAAGGACAGTTCCAGGTCAAGGCTAAATGCGCATCATGTACTTTCAGAACGGTTTGGGGACCGTTGTTAAATCTAAACTTGATTCCCAAGGACTACCATGCATGCTTAGGGTCAGGTCTACGAAGTACGGCCTACGCTAAATACTGTTTTGATAGCCTGTGCGATGGAAGAATAATAAGAATCCAGTGGTTCTCTAATACTAGAGGGTGATGACAGTTATGGTCATCTCCCTATCGGATAATGGATAGTAATTTCGATCTCCGCATCAATTCTTCACGAAACGGCCCGTGTTTCCGGCAGAAAAAAATAGCATCGTGGGGAATCATATGGGGGGAGGGGGGAGGGGGGAAGCTAAGGAGCAATTTTCGGCATGCTTATTTGCCTGTGATATTGCGTCCCATAGTTAAAAACCTTATCTTATTACAATCAATCCGTGAAAATCTTAAAACGGGAGGTATTTGGTAGTGGGTAAATCAATGCTTTTACTTGACTAACTAAAGAAAAAAATATATCAGTTCATTCAGTTCTTCCGTTCTCCCACTCTATACTAGCCTAATACATGTAGTTGCAGTTGCACTTTGTAAGGGAAGTAACTTAACATTATATTTTATTGTTAACTTTTATTAAGTTAACTCCTGTCTACCAAATATTTGTGTCCTTTCCTTGCAGGCCGAGATGTGATGTTTGACGGATTCTAAGAATTAAGAAAAAATTGGAACCATACTTTGTTCACTTCATACCTGATTTATTTCTATGTTGTTTTTGTTTTTCTTGCAGCCTTTTTTTCTTCATCGGATATGTATAAAGCAATACCCCTTTTTATTGATCATAAGTCAAACCACAGCGCCAAATATTGATGGAACACCTTACAAAAAACGACCTAGTAGAAGAGCTTCAATCTGCTTATAAACCACTCCACAGCACAGAGACTGCATTACTTAAAGTGACAACGGATCTATTAAATGCCACTGACGAGGGTCTGGTATCAGTACTTGCTTTGCTTGACCTCTCAGCGGCATTTGATACCATAGACCATCATATACTGCTAGATAGACTAAAAACAACTTTTGGCATATCAGAAACTGCTTTTTGCTGGTTTAGCTCATATATTTCAAATAGACACCAGTCAGTTATAATTGAGAATGTAAGATCTGTACCAACCCTCATGAAGTATGGTGTCTCCCAGGGATCTGTGTTAGGTCCAATTTTGTTTTCTTTGTACACACAGCCTCTCGGTAACCTCATTAAGAAATTTAATTTTTCTTTTCGTAAGTATGCTGATGACACCCAGATTTATACTTCAGTAGACGTGACTCAAATAAGTTCATCCCTTGAATCTCTTGATGAGTGTGTGAAAGCAATTTCCTCATGGATGGCAGCCAATGCTTTAAAATTAAATGAGGATAAAACTGAATTGATGATTGTTGGAACCAGTGGCGGGCGGTGGTTGCTC